>PDIM01010317.1:324247-336888 GCA_002811675.1 Ichthyosporea sp. XGB-2017a | reverse complement strand
TTATGTCTTGGACTATTCTCGAAATGCAAACAATCCTCAATATCGAATTCAGGGAGGGATTTTACAGAATTCCATCATGACCCACGCCCAAGTTTCACAATGCAAAATAGTTGACCTGATAATGTGCCGTACGACAGTCACATTCGATAATCCTGTCGTTCCCCAGAACCTACGGCAAGTATATCCGTCGGATTACAAAGTCATTCAAATGGACCTCAATAGCCGAGTAGATATAAAAAAGTGCGGTGACTGGTGGTGTGATAGACAGGATAACCATGCTTCCCAAAATTTCTTCACGAAATACGCTCTATCCGTTTCACCAAGTAGCGATGACATCGTTATGTCTGCCACCTTCGAAGACAAAATTGTTGAAAATCCGTCTGGCAGCAACTGGTTGAAGAGCCATTTTGAAGAGCAAGCAAACAGGGTACAAGCTGTGATGAACAGGAACCCACCCAGAATAGCCGATATTAACATTTTTAGACTTAATCGTATTCTCTTCCCAAACGAGCAGATTTACAAATTTAAAGATATTTATAATTTTGCCGACCTTGCCGTATGGGGAGACACTGTTTAAAAACTGGACTTTTCAAATGAACATCTCTGTCGTCAGAGAAAAACAAAAAATACTGCATGCTTAAATATTTAAAAGAACAAAAATCCGATGCAAACATCGATATAACCCCGAATAATAAAAACCATTACCCTTTGCATTCCCCAAATCCCAATACCTCGCCCAATACCAAAACGTTCAGTGCCCTACATCCAATACGGTTCTGTTCCCATACAGCGGCTCGTTGAGCAGCATCTAGCAAAGTAGAATGATGGGTAAGACATGTGATCATTGGTTACTGTGTGCAGAAGATGATTGCTTTCCTCAAACTCCTCTATTCGCGGGTGCTGAGACATTTTTTCCTCATGCACAGCATCAAATCCCATGTCATACTTTTTGTTTGTCATTGAAAAGTATTTCAGCTTCAATTCCAAATAATCCATTCCACTTGATGAAAAAGAATGCTCTTGAATGCTCGTATAGGGGCTGGGTGAATCCATCTCACCAACTTGGTAAAGGCTTTCTTTTTGCAAAGACTTGCTACGAACGTTTGCACTAAAGTTTTCAAAAAAAAACATATTGTCATCATTGTGCCCACGTACCGGGAGTTCAACAGCACTTTTTCGAAGCTTGGGTTTCTCAGCCGATGCAGGGTTTAAACTTGATTCTTTAGCATTGCAGGCATTTATATAATCCGACAGCCGTAACCAAAGCCCTTCAAGCCGGGTGCGCAAATACCCGTATCGGGCTTCAAGTACTTCCAGGCCAAAAGGCTTGCATGTCTTCAGCCACAGTTTTCGGTGAATAAGCCACAGGTGCTCAACGTCCCTTTGAAGAGGCTCTAAGTCATCCTTCATGATTCGGGTAAGGGACAACAGATCCCTTTTTCTATATGCCTGAAGTAAATCCGTTCGAATTTTTACTTTGCGCACAAGAACCCGCGCTACTTGAGCGGGGAATTCTAGTCTTGAATTCAAAGACAAGTTTTCTTTTTTTGCTAAATCTGATAATGTTTCAGCAAGGAAAGAATAATGATCACTTATGGCATAAACAGAATCCCCAAGCTGTGGATCCAAATGCCCCAGCAGTGGGTCTTGCCATAGAAGCCACTTGGAGAGGTTACATGGGACTTGGATGGTTGTATCTATTCGTATTGGCTTCATACATTGGTCGAAACCATAACTCTTTTCATTCGTTGGACCATCCAGCAAACTCGCGCAAATAAAGTCATTAAACCCGCCCTGGCAAGTGCCTAGAAAGTTTCTATTCAGGTGCTCTTCTTTGACATTCTCTATATTTTCCGCATAGGCTAGATCCGCGTAGTATTGAAGACCAGGCAAGGACGACAGGATGTCGCATTCCGACCCATCATCCCCCCACATTGTCATAAATATGTTTTTCACATTCCGCGCACGGCATGCCTGAACACAAGCTTTGGTCGCCGCAAAAGAAAATGGCAACGCTGACCAAAGACGATTCCATGTCCAAATTCCACCTGCCATCCATGGCTGACGATTCCTACTATACAAATTCCCCGCGCCCGATATTTCAGCATCATTTACTGACTTCGATAAATTTGGCATTTTGATATCGTCGTAGTAATTCATTCGCAAATGACAATCAATGCCTACAGAATACGCATGAGGGTGGGTACAGTAGTAATTCCAAAAGACAAGCTCTGCAATCTCGGGTATTAAAGGCCATTTGTCACGGTTATTCAGTATATACTTCGCAGCAGGCGATTCTCCGAAGCCATTGCTTTCGTCGGCGCCGCTTAACATGCTCTTCTCTGGTGAATTATTTCGATTTCGGCGTGCGATAGCTTCTTCATTATCAACATCCATACTACATGATACCGAGCTACAATAGCTCTCGCTATCCATTGTATCACGAAGCTCCACCTCAACGTCATCATCTACACATCGACCCAAGTAGACATCACTGCCAAACTGGGATCCTAAGCCTCCTCCACCGAGAGGAGCCTGACCAGTAAAAGGCCATTCCCCCCCGTGCATATTCTGTTTTGAAGCTTCCTGTTCCCTTTGATATCCAATCATCATATCTGACCATACCAAAGGCTTAATTCCCAAGCCTCGGCAGATTCCAATAACATTTAAAAGGTGTTCATAATACAGTTCTTCATCGTTCGGGTTGCTATGCACTTTTTGACTTTCGCGACGTTGACGACCCCGGGTGCCTGTCTCATTCCTATAACCTTCCATACTACTCGCGGAGGCAGCTCTTTCTGCATACAAGTCTTTGAATCGCCCCGTCCCCAATCCTTGAGTTTCATCAAAGCCAATATGTACACAATTCGACCTGAATGGAGCTGAAACTGATCTGAGCACTTTCTCAATCAAGTCATACGTTTCCTTATTCTTTACCAGCAACACCTCTTTTGTGTCCTGCACAGAGAAGTATGCGGGCCATTGAAGCACTTGGCCTAAATGACCCAAGGTCTGGATGCAGGGAATGACAGTTATGTTAAAAAGCTCGGCATATCTATCGAGTGTGCGCAGTTCATTTAGGGAATACTTTCCACGTAAATGTCCAAAAAAGGGCTCTCCGGGGACTTCAAACACATCTTCCATGTAAAGCATCATTGTATTGATTCCCATTAAGGCCAACTTGCGCACAAAAAACTTAAGCGTGTCAAGAGTCAAGACAGCATTACGACTTACATCAAACATTGCCCCAGCTGTTTCGAAGCGACAGTGCTCTTTGAGTCGCAACTGTGGATTGTGAACATTTTCCACCGCTGTGGCCGTGGTCTTTCCCTCCTTTTCCCTCCCAGGCTCGGTCCCTTCATCATCTTCTCGCATCAACGAGTCACTCTTATCATTAGCCTCCTTTTGCCTGCTTCTTCTCCCCATTCCATCACCCCCTCCAGATGCTGGCACTGCAGAAGCCACACACCCCAACAGCCGGCCTAATGCACGGAAAGCAGCAGTGATATCATTGTACACCACTGTAAGCGCATTCCCCCGAGTCAATCCAAAAAGCATTTTACGTGTCGAGTGATGGTGTGAGGCACCTACAGGATTTCCGCTCGCACCATTTGCGCTATACGAGGATGGATCAGTAGCAGATGACCGGAATCCCCGCGCTGACGAGCCTGGGGGCGTTACGGCCGGGGCCTCACTACTGATATGAGCAAAATCCTCCAGTCTGTCCCTCCCGGAAGGCGAAGAAGTTACACTTCCGGTTGGGGATTTCTTCTCACCTGCCAATCTGGCTGCCGTCTTTGGCTGCTTCTGGGTTGGGGACGCGGAAGCTGTGTTGGTGGGGAAACTTTTGGTTGATGACACGGTGAAATAACCTTTCTTTGGGGTTACAGTGGTGACATCTTTACTGAAATTCACAAGGAGAGCCTCTTCATTGCCGGGATTGCTAAACACAAGTTGATTATCAGGAAGCCACTTGGCAATTTCAATCAGCCCACAACGAAGCTCTTTAGGAGAATCTTGCAAGTCTACAAAGATCTGAGAGAAGGCCGTTTTGGGTGCATTCCATTTGGGCGACACCTCTGCATCTTCATGTGGCTTTACACCTTTCACATAACCCTCCTCCTCCCCCTCTTCTTCATACACTTCCCTATCACTCCCCCCCCTGTCTTCCTCCTCCTCCAATGACTCATACTCCTCCGGTGACTCATACTCCTCCCCAGATTCCCCCCCATACAGTCTCCTACTCACCCTCCCCTCCCCTCCTCCCCTGGGTGCAAGCTCTTCCTCACCAGAACACCCCCCCGAGGAACGCTGACGGCTGGGCACTGAGCGATCCATAGCCAAAACCAGCCCATGCAATTAATGAATCAACGAATGATTACAATGGATCAATACCAAGCAACAACGGGGCAATACTCTTCCCCACTCACCCAATGCGACACTTTCAATAGATCTCCACTTTCTCTCTCTCTTTCTCTTTCCTTCTTTGACTGATGCCTAATAATAAATATGATCTAAATAAAAAAAAAAAGACAACTCTACCAAGTGAAGAAGTAAAAAGCGAAAAAAAGGTAAAGAGAATGAAAGAATGAAAAAAAGAACAGATCAGCTAGAGGTAAGAGGACACTCATCAGTACCCCCAGTTGGGGCTGTACACGTGTGTGCCCGCCCCTACATGTTGCAGAAGTTGTTTCATGTCCGCTGTCCGCACTCCGCGGTGTCAACTGTTGACTGGTGAGCTATACCCAGTGTGCCCTTTGGGCCTTGGCCCGTTTGTGCTTTTTTGAAATGCGATGGTCATTTACGAATTCCATTCTCTATTCGCATTTCCAGTACTGTGCACACCTTTTGGTACGAGGCGCGATAACCAAAGTTCTTATACAAGGAGTAGCAGAAGACATCTTCTGCCAAAGTCAAAAAAAAAAAGCTATTCGTGTAACAAAAACAGAATGCCCGCACCCGGGATCGAACCAGGGACCTTCAGATCTTCAGTCTGACGCTCTCCCAACTGAGCTATAAGGGCTTTAAAGGACCTACTCCTATAGACACACCAACAAAATCACATGCAGATGATGATCCAACATTGACTCGAAATTTGAAAATCGGAAGACCTCAATAAGTCATGTGAAACAGCGCGCCCCTTCCAAAAAAAAAAAAAAGCGATGTGTGCTTCTTCGCGTGTGCTTACATGTATTTTTTA
Source organism: Ichthyosporea sp. XGB-2017a (assembly GCA_002811675.1). Classification (NCBI taxonomy): domain Eukaryota; class Ichthyosporea; order Dermocystida; genus Chromosphaera; species Chromosphaera perkinsii. Next base: position 331,688 of record PDIM01010317.1, on the reverse strand, counting down.
TATAATAATGCCCTCGGGCTACTTTATTTATAATCTTTCCTGGACTCATTCATTGGCACCGCTCTGTATTTGCCTCGCGAAAGAGTCAATCAACCTAATCTCGATTTCTAGCAGCCATCCCGAGCCATCCTAGCAGCCCTCTGACACATGACCAAGAAACCCAGATTTCGTAGGTGTCTACAGCCGTCAGCAAAACTAACAAAAAAAAACACAAAAAAAACACCAATGGAGAATCCGGGCATCGATCCCGGTGCCTCCCACATGCGAAGCGGGCGCTCTACCAATTGAGCTAATCCCCCCAAAGGATAACCAGTCCTGTCTGACGACCTCGAACTCCTCATTAGGACGCTTGGAACATGGAGATAACAAGATCTCATGAAACAAGTAGAGAAAATGAACAAGCAGAGCAAAAAAAAAATCAAATGGAGAATCCGGGCATCGATCCCGGTGCCTCCCGCATGCTAAGCGGGCGCTCTACCACTTGAGCTAATTCCCCCAAACTATGTTCTTAACCGAACCGTTGTGACCACCGCTTGCACAGTAAGTATAAGATAACAAGAAGTCTGACTCTTTTCGCTGACAAAGTGTGTTGGGAAGCAAGGATTCGATTCAATCCATATCCCCGGGTTATTCCCAAGTGTACCCCCACTTCAGTTTTCAAACTTCTTCTTGCAATTTCTCAGCGTTCGCGTCATACTTTTCAATGTTGGTTTTGGCTGACCTTAACTTCTCACACTTCATTCTTATCTCTGCTTCTTTTCGTCACACTCTTTGGTGTAACTAAATTCTGCTCCATGCCACATTCATTGTTTTTTAAAATCAAAATTCCGACACTGTTAACATCGCAACCTAGAGCTTCTTTTACAGCTGTAGCGATCTGGCCCGTACACTGTACCACTGTACAGTACAGACGGTACAGTGCTTTTCCTTCAAAAGCATTATTTCAATGCCACTGTCGCCCAGCCTCCAGTTGTGAGTTGTGTTGTATCTTAATCTTATAACTTATTTCTTAGATTACCTAAATAGTCGCATGTAAATCACAATAAAGGCCCTCATATAGACCCTCATATTTCCAGAGCTAGGGGTAGGGCAGTGAAATCGGCTGACCAATTAACGATTTTTACAATCAAAAAATAAAATAAAAAATCAAAAAATTATTAAAAACATAGTGTGACGTACAAAACCATATCTTCGAAGGATATCTTGCTGGGTTTAAAACTACATAAAAGTGTGCAAGTAAAGCAAAATTGTAAACTAAATCCAAACTGTCAGCGATTATAGAGATCCATAAATAACAAGAGAAATTTTAGAAAAGATAGAAATCATTTAATCAAAACAACAAACCACCTGTAAATAATAATAATAATTTCAAGCAAGCATGATGACAAATCACACAACAGAGACTAACCGCAACACGGCCACCACAGTCGCATCTCCCTCCACAGGGTGTGTCCGTGTCCTCCTGACTGGCTTCGACAAGTGGGAGGGGAGTGCAGGGCCTAATCCTTCAGCTGAGGTGGTCAATGCCTTACTCCATGAGGGATGGACCGGCCAGGGGACCAAGACAGACACAGGTACGGGGATAGAAATGGAAATCCACGGTGTGCTAGTCCCGGTGGTCTTCTCACAGATGGTGGATATTGTTCGCGCCAAGATCCGCGAGGTGGATCCCGATATTGTAATAATGATGGGGGAATATCCGGGCAGGGCAATGGTCACCATGGAGCGGGTGGCTCTTAATCTGATAGACGCCACCAGATACGGACTGGCGGATAACACTGGGGTGGCCCCGGTGAACGAAGAAGTGGTGCCGGGGGGTCCTCTGGCCCTGCCTGCCTCCCTGCCAATCCGCGCAATGACCCTCGCCATGAGAAAACACCACGTCCCCGCTGATATCTCCGAGGCCCCGGGCACCTTTGGGTGTAACCTCCTCTTCTATGGGATCATGCATGCCCTGCAGGATGAGGAACAGCGACACCAGGAAGGAGATGTGATGGGAAAGACAAGAAACAGAAGGAGGCAGGCGGGATGGATCCATCTTCCATCCCTCCCTGCCACCGCCGCACTGGACGAGAACCTTGGCATGCCCTCCATGGACTTCCTCACTCAGTTACAGGGCATCAAGGCTGCCCTTCGCTGTGCAGCAGCCTCTATCACTGCCTCCCGGTCACAGGGGGAACATGCCCACCCCCAGAAGGAACTCGTCACTGTACGGTCTCGACTCCAGATATAATAGCGCTCTCGATACAATGAGACCTGATACTTTTGGTGTGTTGTATTTATTTTACTCATCGGCAAGGCCAATATTGACTGTTTTGCCTTTTTTTTTGTTTTATTTTTGTTTTTTTTATATATAACACTGTATAACAGGGTGATTCCTCAGAGTGCAAATGTTACTTATCTTGTTCAAGGACTGTAGACAAGAACACAAGAAGAAATGATATCTCGAAGCACAAAAAATGAAAATGAAAATTAAAAAAGAAACAAAAAACAAAAAAATAAAATAAGTGGCTTCCCCGAATTTTAATGTTGTTGTTTTTCTTTTCTTTTTTTTTTACAGTAGTTTGGTTTTGTTGTTTGTTTGATTGGCTTTGAAACTAAAGGGGGTAGACTAAAAACTAAATGTGTCACCGAAGAAAAAGGAAAATAATCGTAAAGAGAGAGACAGGACCATGAGTGGTAAAAGTAAAACCAAATCCAAAAATAACAAAGTCCCCGAGGACGATAAGCCAGACCCGGAGATTCCCCAGGTGCTCAATGATCTGGTCAAGTACGTGGTGCGGGCGTTTTATCCTCCCGAGTATCATGTAATCACCGATATATTGATCAAGCAGAACTGCCTGAAAGAGGCAGACGTTATCCACATCTCCAAAATGGATAAGAAGCAAGTGCGGACAAATCTGGGGACGTTGCGGAATGACAAACTGCTCAAATCAGAGATGCGGGCCGAGCAGAAGAACCTTGAGGAGAAGAGATCTTACAGTTATGTGTACTGGTATATCGATTACAAACTATTTGTCAATGTGACCAAGTACAAGCTGCATTTTATGCAGAGGAAGATGGAGCAGCTGCTGAAGGCGGAGGAGGACAACCAAATGTTTGTGTGCCCCCGCTGTGGGGCGCAGTACTCGCTGGTGGACGTGGGGACGCTCCTGGATCCCGTTGACTCCTCCTTCCGTTGCCGCCTGTGCCGCACCGAGCTGCAGGAGTACAACAATATGGTGAAAGTGGAAGATATCCAGCAGCGGCAAGGGAGACTGAATGAGCAGATATCGGTGATTCTGAGACTTTTGAAGGAGAGTGAATCCATCTCGTTGCTGGACTCTTACTCAAATCCAAAGTCCAGGACTGCTTTGCTGCACGATGGGAATCGCGATAGCAATTCGGCAGCAGCGTTGGCGATGCGCAATCGCTCGAAGAACTACCCCGGGATGGAATTTGGAGATGATACAGGGATTCGTATTGATTTTGATGAAAATGCTGGCGGAGATGTGGAAGATGTGAAGGAGCAGCCTGAATGGATGAAACAGAGCACAATTGTGCCCGGACTGAACGGGATTGGGGAGGAGCAAGTTGGATTGGAGGATGCAAAGGGGGCTGGGGATGGGGAGAATGGGGTGGATGGGCAAGAATGTGCAGGAGGAAGTGGTGCGGATGTGGACGATGAAGTATATCAGAAGTTATTGGAGAGTTATTATGAAAAGCAGCTGAAGAAGGAGGAGGAAGATAAACAGCAGAGTGAGGTGGGCGACATTGGAAATGGGGAAGGGGTGTCTGGTGGTGGCGATGATGAAGAAGACGGGGCTCTGCCTTCAGCAAAGCGTGCAAAGTTGGCGGGCGACGGGGATGTGGCTGGGGAGGCGACTGCTGGGGATGGTGGTGTTGTCGAGGAGGACTTTGAAGAAGATGATGATTTCGAAGATGTGGATGGAGGTGCAGGAGCAAATGGAAATGACGAAGAGGAGCCAAAGGTCAAGGTGGGGGATTTGATGGTCAGCCTGAGCGAAGTGACGGATGAACATCAACAACAAATGACAGAAGATGAGTACCAGGCATATTATGAAAAGTTAACAGAGGTGTACGGGGACCAGTACCAGTGAACAAAGGCCCGTAGTCCGTACTCTTTCTGGTGTAACATCGTTGTCTCACACTCTACGCAATCAAGATAACATCACATTAATTTCATTCTTCAAAACAATGAGCAATGACTGTACTGGCCGGCTTCGTACTTTAGGTCTCCTGAACTACCGTGTCCTTCCAAAGCGCCCTTCTCCATACTGGTGGGGATTCAAATAAACATTATGTGGATGGGTATACGACATTTCTTGGTGTAATGCTGTTTTATTTATATCCCACAAAAGTACAGCTGGGTTGTTTTTTCCCTCAATCAAAGGTAAGGACATATCGGAAAGGAATCTTATTATCACGTACCTCCTTGAAGCATCTGTTAATTTCCTTCATACTAGCCACTTGCACCTCGGGCAGGATATTATGCTTCAAACAAAACGTAAACATCTCACGCATGTCCTGACTTCCTACTACAATGGACCCAACCACATGCAACTGCCAGAACACCATCTGGGGCACAAACACAGGCAGGTTGATTGGGGGTATGCCCAACATGCAATAAGTGGCGTTCTGACGACACATATCCAGACTGGGCTGGTACTCCATCGCACAAGGAACAGTATTGAGAACAAGGTCCAGGGTGAGCTTGGCCTTTTCAACCTGTGCAGGGTCACTGGCGTTGATGTAGTTCTCCTCGGGCACTCCACATTGCTTGACAAGCTCCTTCTTCTTATCTGAAGAACTAATGGCGTACACATCCGCTCCCATGGCCAGTGCCATCTTTAATGCAAGATGGCCCAAGCCTCCGATTCCAACCACACCAACCTTCATGCCAGGTTTGGTCAGGTATCGCTTCAAGGGACTATACACAGTGGATCCCGCACACAACAACGGGGCAGCCTCCTCGCTCTTCATCCCCTCCGGAATCAAAAAGGCAAACTTTTCATTCACACGGATCGATCGGGCATAACCTCCACATGGATCCTCACTGGCAAATGGACCAACACCCACAATTAATCCATCATAGTTATTCAAACAGATATTCTCCCGGTCCTCCTCGCAGTACTCGCACTTGCCACACGAGCCTTTGATCCAGCCTACACCAACACGGTCCCCCTCCTTCAGCCCCTTCACCGCAGGGCCACAGCGCGCCACCACACCAACAACCTCGTGCCCAGGCACCAAAGGGAACTTGCTCACGCCCCATTCATTGTCCGCCATCACCACATCAGTGTGGCACAGTCCATTGTGGGTCACCTGGATTTCCACCTGGTCGTCCTTCAGCGGGGACAGACTGAAATCCTCATAAACAAGCTCGCCATGCTTCTCCTTGGCCATCCAAGCCTTGGTCACATTATCAGATCCAACAATTCCGTGCATCATTCCTCTTTTAATAATTCAACTTTAGCAGAAGGATATACTTCTTTACTCTTAAATCAGTTTCAAAATCAGAAAACTATAATGTTTCCTCCTCTTCTTCACTTGTTCGTTTCAATTACAATTCACACACACCTCGTTCTCTGACCTCTACTTCCCCCCTCCCTTTTATATACCCCACTCTCAACCCAAACCAAACACAGCAAATAATTAGCAAACCAAAGTCAAGTACTCCACTCCACCAGCTGTGATATCTCCCACAGAACTCCACAGTAATTGTCTCATGTCAAGGTGTGATGGGGTGATATCCGATGTCCGATTTGGTTAATGGGCTAATTATCGGGTTATACTTTACAATGTTCCACACTCAAATTAGGGGAAGGTTCAAAAGGGTTATACACTGTAGTCTGTACGAGAGAGACCGAGGAGAGAGATGATCCATCTGTTTGCGTTTTGCATGCACGGGACACGGGTAGGCTACTGTAACTTTCGGAAAACTACTTCTTTGGGTTGTCTGGAACTGGGGTACCCACCCCAAAAAGTGGTTCTTGCGCCGCTGAGGAGCCTGTTAGGGGTTTGAACAATCATTAGCTAACCCTAAATAAGGCCTTGTATGCAGTAACGTGCAGATTACCTTCCCTTGTGAATCGTGAATTTGTCCGATTGTCCGACAGATGGTTCTGTATTACAATTTACATTGTCCTTTTGATTGGGTGGCCTCCATACACAGCCTATTGATCATGAACACTGCCAACAATCGAACATTGTGTCTTTGAATAGAGCTGTCAGAAGCGAGGAAGCATGGGACCTGCTTTGAAAGGCCCTTACTGGTAGTACAAGAAGTGGACAAAGGAGCCCCAACTTTGTTCAGACTATCCAGTTCCAGGGAAGTATGGCACCACTTTGAACGGGCCAATCAAGGGTGGCTAAAGAGAGCCAGAGTTCGGCACCAACTCGGAAGGGTGCGCCAGGTAGCAGCCTCCTGGTGACAAGAAATAAGGCAGCTGATATTACGGACTGGGCATTTTTCAAGTGCCACCGAGCCGCTGAGCTCGAAGGTCCGTAATGACGAGGACGATAGTGCTCACGTCCTGGTAAAGATTGGAGCGCAGCAGGCCGAAAAAAGTGTAATCTAATAGGGTGTTATGTTTTTATCTTTTTCGTTTTCTACTCAATTTTAACACAAGCAGGGCTCTGTAAAACTAAGATGTGTATGATAAAATAGCGCGAAGCGTATGTCTGCGCAGTTAGAAAAAAAAAAAAATAGGTCACATAGTTTACCTCAATGTGGTCCCCGTCCACATGGACATGGTTCATGGTGGGCTCGCAATGGGTAAAGCGAAAGGGATTCTCGCAGAATAACGCGATAGGATCTCACCGGCAACCAATCCCTGTACACTGTAATGGCTGTCGTGCCATCCTTATAGAAAATGCGTTGAGTAAACACTTCTTCCCTTTGAAGATAGTTCACTTCTCCCTTCTCAACTGATGCCTCGTAAGAGGGGGTGGCGCATACAAATCGTCGTTCTCGATGCGCTCGATATGAGAAATATCAGGATACAAAGATTTCACATTTTTGGGATCTACTAGAGCCTGCCACACAGTCTCCGCACGCCCTCTAATCTTTCTTTTCGCTTCTATCCTCCCCATACTTCCCCGTGAAAACGAACCTGTAAAACTCAATAAAAGCTAAATGTATGCGATTTCAGATTTACAGTTTAACTATTTAATTTCACCTCTTTGCTCCCACTGTCACTTGCCCTGCATTGTTTTTTAAATATTACGACACCCAACAGACACAGACTGCAGTATCCTTTGGAAGCAACTTCCATCCTCGCCTTCTAGTAGCTATCCTGTGTAATGTGTCATGTGAGTGCCAAAATACCCCTTTCCGACCCTCTGGAGCACAAGCAGAGGGTGACATGGGGTGGCTTTGAGTTGAAAACGAATGGTAAGTTGTTCAGCATAAGAGCGGGCCATAGGGGAAAAGCCATGA
>PDIM01010317.1:291273-302542 GCA_002811675.1 Ichthyosporea sp. XGB-2017a | reverse complement strand
TTTTTTTTGGCCAAAAAAAGTTTTTTTTTTTCATTTCTTTTTTCTTTTGCCTGTTTAACTTTTCATTATTGCCTCTTGTTTTTCTTTTTTGTCTTTGAAGAGGATTTACCCAAACAAGATACGCGTATCCCCTTTCTGCTACTCTCAGACACAATAACACCCCTCTTCTTCTGCAGCTAACAGAGTCTCAATATCAGGGATATATATATCTTATCATTCCCCTCTCCCTACATTGATTGACCAATGATACCAAGCCACATTAAGACAAGGAGGTGTAAACATCTCCCTCCCTGAAACACCCCCAAAGCTGAGTCTTTACTCTTGTCCCTCTTCTTCATTCTCTTCCCCAACAAACACACACTGCACAGGGACCCACCCCCTCTTCTCTTTGAATGGTGATAGAAAAGGGCAGTGGGGTGCCTTTCTCTTCCAATACAGCCACAGATTTGCCCCTCTCTTACACGCCATTAACTAGTATCCCTCTTTAGATGCCAATTAATAACTCCGTCTATTCCATAAAAGCAAAGTAAAAGCAAAAGTCTTTTTTATACCTTAAAGTTAGACACTCTCATTATTATTGCCAAGTGTACTGTAGTTTCATACCTCCCCCACACTCTTTAATTCTCTTTATCAATGATATCATTTAAACACGTTTTTTCCTGCACAAAGGTGAGAAGAGAAGGGTCACTACTTCCTTCAAGTTATTTTTGTTATTAGAAGGAGGCCCCATTCACGAGGCAAATCACGATTTATTTGATCCTTTAAAGGGCACAACGAAAACCCACACATTACGTTATTTGTTTTTGTAATAATCCACATATCTGTTTCGAAATAACTCCCGCTGAAGATACTTGCCCATGCATATACTTACCCCTCGGATTTCACGCTAAAACAACCTTTTGGTGAAATCAAAAAAAGAAGGTGTGGTCTGCTACAAAGTACACATTTTAAATTCATATGCATTGATTATTACATGCTCGGGGTCACGAGGGTCTGTGATGTCGAAGCAAACAGCTTCAATTCTTAAATTAACACAAACAAATTAATAAATTATCTGTACCTCATGACCAACTGATTATCTCACCCCGCCCCTTAAAAAGTAGAAAGGCTAGCGCGCTTGCCAACGTACACAATACACATACAACCGGCGTATGTACTATGTATAACACTGCACCAGCAGCCAACTGACCCGCGTGTGGAGAAAAGCGGGAAACTTGTACATGTCATGAATGCTTTACAAATTGTATGTTGACCATCACGCCCAATGCAAGGACTCGATCCGAATTTGTCCATGACATCAATCAGTTAAATGTTCTGTCATCTGTCATCTTTCACATCCACTGTAGGGATTTAGGTTCGTGGTTGCACAGGTTGTAGCAGTTCTCGTTCAGGGTTAGAGCTCTCAACACCAAGATACAAGAAGTGTCATGTGCTTACAGCTATGCTTCGGTGAGAACCACAAGGGAAAATGTCGCACCCCTGTATTTCTCAAAACATCCCCTTCACCTTGAACCAATCACTGCCCTCGTATCTTAGATTCCGCGTCATCATTCTCAATCCTGAATGGCTAAAATCAATCAGCCTTAAAGTCGCATTGTTTCAAAATCTAAAGCTAGATTTCTCAAATACGTAAACCCTATTACATATTTGCAGGCTATTAACCCCTATTAATAGTCTAACTATACTTTCTAGGTGGCTCTAATAGACCTTCTGAAATTGCGGTAAACACAGACGGATTTTTTTTAAAAAATCGAGTCACGAGTTGATTTTTTCTCGACGAAAAAGGAAAAAAAATTAAAAGGACCGCTGCTATAGCCCGACCACTAAAAAATGATCATATTTCCCTTTTAGAAAACTTTGATTCAAAAGACTAAACATTTAAAAACTCGATTAATTTAACGAAACCAAACAAAAATCAAAAAAGAGTTTTTATTTTATTTATTTTATTTTCAATTATTACTAATTTTTTTTTCTTTTGTTTTTGTGGCTTCTTTTTTTCTTTTTTTTTCTTTTTGTTTTATTTACGTAATTTTTACAATAAATTTTCAGATTTCTCCAGCTTTGAAAATTTGGACTATAAAACGGTTTCTTTGCAGTTTTTTCCAAGAGAACACAAAGAAAAAGAGAAGTTTAAGATTTCTCTCAGATTTAGATTATACGTTTTTTTTTTTGATAACTTTTGGGATTTGAAGATTTATTTTTTTTTGTTAGTGTTTTGATATATATTTCAATTTTTGAAGAAAGAGGATAACTTATATAAAAACATAAACAAAACAAGAGCCACTTTTGACTTGACAATTCTCTGTGGGAGTGTTTAAAACTAACAATAATGGATATTTGTGAGAAAGAACAACAAAGATTTGATATTCTTGGAGCTCTCCCAGTGGAGATTTCTCTTCATTGTCTCTCCTTCCTGGACGCCTCCTCTGTGTGCAATGCAGCGGCCACCAACAAGTACTGGAACATGTTAACGCGGGATAACCTGCTCTGGAAGTCCCTGTGCTACCAATTGGAGATAAACGCCCCCATGTATGGGTTTGGGAACTACAAGGAGTCGTACAAATACCGCGCCAGACTGCTGAAGAGGTGGCAGAAAGGGGAATTCCAGACTGTGACAAAGCTGGTTGAGGGGGACAATGACTTTTCCTGTTTGCACTACAATGATCGATATGTGGCGGCGGGAAGCTTTGATAAGACCATCAAGGTGTGGTCTCTGTTTAATCTGCAGCAGATATTGACTTTGGAGGGGCATAGCGATATCGTATCACATGTGAAGTTCAGTGGAGAGAGGATATTCTCCTGCTCACGGGATGGAACCATGAAGATATGGAACTTTGAAGGTGAGTGTCTCCATACGGTTGCGCTGCATCACGGGAAGGCAGTCAGGTATTTCCAGGTGGTCGAGGACGAGACCAATTATGCGGTGCTGTCTGCGGGTGAGGATATGCGTGTGGTGCTGTGGAATATCGAAGAAGGGAATGCAGTGGAGCAATTGTACACGCATGATAACATCGTCACCGTGTTGGCGTATGATAAGGATACAAACACACTCATTTCTGGGTCAAGGGATGCTGTGGTGAAGGTGTTTAGCTTTGATACAAGGTCGCTTGTGACTTCGTTTAAGAGCCATACTGATTCTATCACTTGTTTGAGTTTTAGTAAATCTCGTATTATTACTGGCTCAAGGGATAAAACAGTCAAGGCGTTTGATAGAAGTACGTACAAGTGCTTGTTGACTATTCCCCACACACATTGGCTGACTGCTGTCGCGTGTGATGATGACAAAGTCCTTTCCAATTGTATTGATTCCGGAGATTTGACTCTCCATTCCCTTAAAAACGGTGAACTCTTGCACACGTTTAAATCCCACACTAAGCTTATCCGCGCCATTCAGTTTGATTATGCAAAGATTGTAACCTGTTCTAATGATGGGTCTGTTGCTATCCTTTCGTTTGATGATTGTGGAAGACGTATGTCTACTGTAGCATAAAGTGCTTCATCGCTTCCCTCTTTATTCACCTTTGTTACTCCTAAACTTCCTCTCACCCGCAACGTCCTCCCCCTCTCCATCAAAGCAAAACAAAAATCACAAAGCCTTTTGGGTGTTATGTAAATAAATGAACTTGAACAGGAGCGTACTCCTGCCCTCTATTATGACAATAATAATTGCTCACACTACATAATTTTGAACCTTTTTTTCACTTTCCAAGTGCTGTTTTTATTTCGCCTTTAATAGTCTAACCCCCTCACACAAATGTTTTTGCTGTTGAGTTTTGATGCGTTGGTGAATCCGAAGAAATGGGAGGCAACACCGAGAATATCCTGCCATCGTGATCGTCCGCTTCCGTCCCAGAATGTGAGGGGGAGACCGTTCCATTATTATTTTCCCACGCTTCGGACTGAGGACTTGCGGAGCCAGCTCTTGCATTCCCAGTGTCCGACAAAGCTTCCTCAGTGCTAACCGACGCTTGACACGTCGGAGAGGTGGAGGAAAGCGCGCTGTTAATATTAGTCGGGCCTGGAGTGGTTGATGATTTGGAAACAATGTAATGTCCTTCGTGTGGACCTCTTCGAGGCTGTTTTCTGCGGACATAGGCCGAGTGTTGGTTAGTCACTGGTGGTGGCTGAGGAGCGTGAAAATGTTCTATATCTGCACCAGATTGAATCCCATTTCCCACTCGATGCTGTTGCTGCCCGCTTCGGGCTGGAAGAGTTGGGTGAAACAACTGCTTCCCATCTACATTTTGTCCCAATGTTACCTGGTATAAAGCCGGTGCGGTGCTAGACTGTTTCGAATTCGAGGCCCCAGATGATTCCCCTTTGTACTTGTCATTGACTGAATCCCCCTGTGACATCACAGCCTCCGCCACTGCTGAAGACCCTGGGCTCAGAGCGCCATACAATGGATGCACCCCTCCAGCCACGCTCGAGTCTCCCCCCCGTGGCCGGCTACCCCCCCCCAGTGTCCCCTTGGACGATGATGTTGATGTCAGTCTTCGCGAGCGAAGTGGTCCCCCAGAAGAAGAGCCACTGGGCGATGAATTGCCATACATCATCATCATCTCAGCATCCGTCATCCCTTCCTTTCGCCCCCGTGTCATCATCCCATCTCCCCTTTTCATCCCACCCAGCAAGACGAGGTCAGACCCACTAGTGCTGCCCGCTGCCACCCTCTTGGACTTGTGATATGATGCCCCACCACGTGTATCCACCTCAGAATAGGACACCGTTGATGATATATCCGCCTGCTGCTGGGAAGAAGAAGAAGAAGGAGAAGAGGAGGAAGAGGAATGAGGACCTGTTTGAGGACTCAGAGAGCCCATTTTCTGTTGCTGATACATCCTCATCTTATTCTGATGCAGCTGCGTGGTGAGATATGCAATGGTGTTACTTTTCTCCTCCAGTAACCTGTTCAGCCCTGCCTGTTTTTCATTAAACACCTCCCGTGCCTGTGTCTCCTTCACCGTGTACTGCTTCAACTGCCCCCGCAGCTCCCGGATAACATCTTCCTTCGCCTTGAGATCATCCTCCAGCATCTTCACCTCGTGCTGCTTCCGCTGCAGCCTCTCCTCCAGATCCTCCACCACACTCTGCTTCCGCGATAACTCGGACTGGATCTGTCTTCGGTTGGCATCCGCGAGGGCAAACGCCTCCTCGCGGAACTCCTCTCCATCCCGGAGAGTCAGTTTGAAGGTCACCTCTGCATTACGCCGGCGGAGGTGCTCAATCTCGCAATGGAGTGCCTCTAAAGTCCGCCTGTGATTCTGCTGGATAAAGTTGACAGAACTCTCCAAACTGTGGATGCGGTTTTGTTGGAAGCCAAAGCTCGTTGCGGTTTTTGTTTTACCCGACTGATTGGTCATTTCAGATAAAATCAAAACAAAAAAAAAGCAGAAAAAAAGGTCAAATGAAAAGAAAGAAGAAGATTTTTGGCATTAAGTTTTCTTTTTTTTGTTTTTGTTCTGCTTTGGTTTGTTTTCGTTTTAAAATAAAATCTACAAACCCCGTCAGTTTCTTTTTTTCAAAAAAATCAGTTCATGTTTTTGTTTTTCTTCTTCTTTTGCTTCCTTTTTTGGGGTGATTGATTGATTGACTTCTTGCTTTTCTTCAAAAAAAAAACACAACAACAAAATAAAAAATTGAAAAAAAAAATAAGAAACTTTTTGGTTTTTTTATTTGTGCCAAAAAAAACAATAAAAGAAAAAATAAAAAAAAAGCCCTATTTATCTATATTAGGAAATATTACCTTCCGTTAAAGGAAATATTTTTAAGTCTAACTAGGAGTCAACTGGATATATAGATCTCACGAAATAGGAGATTTCCATACAAAGATCCTATAGAAGACGAATACGGGAGAATCGATAGGTACACCCGGTTAACAACGAGTTACCATGGAAACTTCTCGTTAATTCAAGTTTTATTATAAAAATCAGCTGTGTGGGGGATTTTTTATTCTTTTTTTTTTTCAGCCATGTGAAAGTTTTGTATGAACATTTCTATAGCTAAAGCATTTTCCTTTGTTCATTTAACTTACCATTCTTTTTTTTCGTTTTTTTTTTTGATTGCTTTAAATTTGATTAAGCATAAGTTTTTGCATCAATTTTGTTTTCCGCATCCATTTGTTTCGTTTTTGTTTTGATATTATTATTCACTGAACAACCAGTAGCCAGGACAAGCGAGAGAGAAAAATGTGTCTTTCTTCTTCTTCGGCCAGTCGTGTTTCGTCTTCAGTGGGTGTAGCGGGGCGAGTACTGCAGTCGCTGGAGATAGCCCTACTGACGCATGACGAGGGGCGGGTAGAGGTGCTGCGGGAGCAGTGCACCGGCGATAAGGGCCTGGGGGAGCTAGTGGAGGTGTGTGGGAGCCTCGTGAAGGGGGCCTATGCAGAGGTGCTGGAGAGTGAGTGTGTGAGAGAGGTGTTTATGATACAGGAGGAGGGAAGGGAGGTGGTGAAGGAGAGGCTTAAGGAGTGTGTGGAGAGGTTCTTGAGTGGGGCAGGGGGTGATACCCGGGAGTTGATAAGGAGGAGGTTCATTGTGTTTGTGCTTGGACAGGCGTGTTATGGATTGTACGTGCAGAGTAACTACACGGGGCCTGCCCTGGAGTGGGAGAGGCTCAACGGGGTGTGTGCGGGGCTGTTTGGGGGACTGAAACCGTTTCAGGAGGATGCAAAGACGAAGGAGGAAGGGGAGGAGACGGGGAATGGTGATGAACTACACAAAGAGTTTGTGGAAATGCTCACTGTGAATGGAGAACCCGCATATCCCCTGCTGAAGGATCCCTTCCTGTTGGTTCTGGCTCGACTTGTGTGTTTGGAAACGAAACTCGATGATGGTGATAAAGGAGATGCCATGACTGCCCTAGTGTCTCTTCCCGTGTGGAGGATGCGTGTGGCGGGAATGCATCAGCAGACGCTGGATGATGTCTCATCGTCCTTGTATAATGTGTTTTTTGAATCCGTTTTATCTTTAGTGCTGACAGGAGAGGAAGAGATGGATGAGGATAACACAACAGAAGGTGACGATTCTGGTGACAAAGATAAATCCATGATTAAGGCTGTGCAGGCCCATTGGACCCAAAGACGTCTTTTATTGGCAGATAGCGAATCTGCTGGAGCGAAAGCGTATAAGAAGGCACCATGTGCAGTGCTTTTGTCTGACAAATCGTCTGAATTATATGCTCGACTGCACTTGGAAATGGGTTTGCTTTTTTCGAGGTTTGAGGATGCCGGTAGTGCTAAGGACTGCTTTAGATTGGCTCAAGAGGGAAGTAAACTGACCGTGTCTTTGACCGGTAAGATGGGGAAGAGAACAAAGTTTCAGCAAAAAGACACTGCACAGCTGTTTCTGGAGGCAGAAAGTCGTGATGAAAATAATGAAGATGAATTGAAAGAGGGGTCGGAAGATGGTCAAGGTGAATCCACCTCCAAATGCCCGAAGCAACTGGAGCTTAATGATGATACATTGTTGGAGGCTATTAGCTTCAGTGAGAAGGTGAAAGAGGGGAACATAAAAGTCATCGATCAGTGTATTATCCTGAGTTTGTGTTTAGATGTGAAGAACCACAATGCTAAACATGGACTAACAACTGAGGAGATGTTCCCATATGTTACTCGTGTATTGGCCAATGCGAATAATTGGATGGTTCATACAATGGGATTGTTGCTAAAGACCCGTCTGGAAACCGAAAAGATGCGCACTGTTGAGCGCGCGGCATTGCAATTGCAAGTTCTGGTGGATCAGTACAAGGACACCCGCGAGGAGACTTCTGTGGTGGATCGGATGAAGTATTTTCACTGTCTGGAGTTTCCATCATTGTGGCAGATCCGACAGGAGCTTGGGGAGCGGTACATGAACCTTGGGGTGCTGCGAAGTGCCGTGGAAATTTTTGAAGATTTGCAGAAATGGGACTTGGTCGTTGAGTGTTACATTGCACTGGAACAGAAAAAGAAAGCTGAGGATATTGCGCGACACAGGGTGGAGGAGGAGCGATCTCCGAAAATGATGTGCTTGTTGGGTGCTGTACTTGATGATATTTCTTGGTTCGAGCGTGCCTGGGAATGCTCTGGCCAGCGATATGGAAAGGCGATGCGTCTTATGGGAACACACCACCTTCACAATCAAAACTGGCAACAGTGCATTGAATGCTTTGATAAAGCCCTAAAAATTAACTCACACAACGAAGGTGTGTGGTTTTCTATGGGATGTGCAGCACTTAGATTGGAGTCATGGAAAATCGCGGAAACAGCCTTTCGTGAGTGTGTTCGCATCAATACTGAAAACGGCGAGGCGTGGAACAATTTGGCGTCCATGTGCATCAAAATCAAAGAATACCGTAAAGCTTATTATGCCCTTTATGAAGCTTTAAAACAAAGGTTCGATAATTGGAAGATGTGGGAAAATTATCTTTACGTATCCTTGACCCTTAAAGAGTACAGGAGTGCTATTGAGGCCATGAATCGTATAATGGATCATAAGAAAGATAAAGATTCTTCAGGGGTGATGAACGATGATAAAAATGCCTCTTTCAAATCTACTGCCAAAGACTATAAGCTAGAAGCCGTGGATGTAGAGTGCTTAAATGTTATTGTGAATGCTTTTATTACCGATGCACCATTGCCCGCTGGTCGTAAAATGAGTAACTATGAGCGTAACATTGCCAAGTTGCTGGGCCGCGTTGTATCCATCATAACAAGCGATCGCAAAATATGGAGCATCTACGCTCGATTCCACCGCCACCTTAAGAATCATGACAAATACATGGACTGTGCGCTGCGCAGCTATCGATGTAGTCTTGTAGCTGGCTGGGAATCAAGTCCGGAAACATTTGACGTTGTAATTGAAGAAGTGCTGCAGTTAGCTGAAGCTTATTTTGAACTGGTTCAACTCGACATGGATAGAGACGAGCGTATTCTCAAGGGAATTGATCAGCCAAAGAAGCTTCTGTATTCTACCAAGCTTTGCGTTCGCGGAACTTTTAAAAAGGCTGAAAATGCCCCCTTTGGCGTGAGCCGAATCCCAGAGTTACAGGCTGTTTTAGATAAGATAGCAGAATTGGAGCCTAATTATAAATAAAAGAAACCTTTTTCGTCCTCATACAATCAAAATATGACCATTTTATTCTCAACTTTACATTTCATTGACAAAACCTAGGCAGAACTATCCCTCCACTGCGTAAACATTGGTGATTTTCCAAACATGTTTTCCACTTCCCCACTTGCACAGGAACCCACACCAGAAGAAGGAAACGTAGCATGTTCATCACTACCAAGTACATTAACTTTGTCGGCTACGTCTGAAAATTCAATGTCGACGAAAGTATCATATTCCGATTTCATCATGGTCTCAAAGGATGGGTATCGGTTTGCACCAGGCAACCAATTAGCAAAATACCAAGCCTCCCATTCGCAATTGTACATGTTCACAGACCCCTCTTCAGCGATAGGTTGTTGAACACTAAAGCTTCCTCTTTGACAATCATTATTGTTCCCAGGAAAAGCTGATAAACAGTTGCCTTCACTAAATGAAGAACTATCCATTGCAACCGAGGAATTAACAGGGCTAGATGGTGAGTGTAAAGGGGATGTGCTTTGATGATGCCAGCTAGAGCGGTTTCCTGGGGCCAGCGTCCCTTGATGCCTGGTTTCGTGCTCACTCACAACAGAGCTAGTTTCACTTGCAGCAATCGCAGCCTTTGCATTGATGCACACATTAGGAATAAGAAGATAAACGGCCCCTTCATTTGCCATGCTAATTACAAGCGCCGACTCTAGATCTTTCACCCTGAAAAGTTCACAACGCTGTTCTTCCCCATAAACTCTGTATTGTTCACCTGTCTGTTCTGAGTTTTTATAAGCATTCAGCCAGTCTGGATACATATCTTTAAACCATCCAATTTCATTAACGGCCAAAAGCCTCCCTGCAGAAGATGTTGTCCTATAAAACCCGTTCGATGTCATCAAGAAATCTTTGTATGACTTTGGCAAGGATGCAATTCCCAACTCTTTCTCCTTGGATGCAATATCTTCGCTCATTGCATTTGGGGAACCCAAAAAATTGTTTGCAATAAATTCAGAAGGGATTTCATCAAGCTCATCACACACTTTCAATTTCATTATGATTTCCCTTGACCACTTCTTCAAAAACTCGTCCCAGCCCCCATCAACGTGATGTAAAGCCACCTGTCCATGCTCGCTAATTTGCGGCTGAATCTTAAATTGACTCGTTCCCTCATTTTGACCTGGAAAATGTGTTTGATGTTGTTCACTGTACTCTGAAGACACTGTAGTGAAGGATGAATGAGAAGCAGGGTAATGTGGTTGTTCCTGATGGTGGTGGTGATGCTGTTGTTCATGATGGTGCTGTTTTCGTTGTTCAAGATGTTCCAAAAGGGGGGATGAATAAACACCTATTTGCTGCTGCTGCTGCTCATGATGATCATAAAGCATGGTATTCGAATCCATCACACCCTCGATCCCTTCACCGCCATTAGCAGACGATGATACAGTCCCATTGCTACCCGTTAATAACCCACTCCCCTTGTACACCTCTGTATCGTTACAAGGCACACCACTGTCTGAAATACAGCTCTGATGCTCTATCGTTGCTGTACTATCATTAACAAGGTGGTAGTGCTGCTGTTGTAGCTGTTGCTGTTGTAGTTGTTGTAAATGCTCAACCTCATTCATGGATGGCTGCTGGTCAGTCAACGGTGAAGTTTCCCCACTTCCAGCCCCGCATAATCCCTCAACTAGCCCATTGCCATTTGATCCATTTAAATGACCAGATGCGTTCTGCGACTGTTGATGTAATTGTAGCTGTTGATCACTCAATAATTGTTGTTGATTCATTGTTGATAACATTCTCATTTCATTCCCAAATCTTGCAATATACGCAGCTTGTTCGCTCACCCAAATATCCTCTTGTCGATACTTTGAGGAACAATTATAATAAACCAGCTGATTTATATTTTGCAAATAAGTACTCTCGCTATGCCAACTATCCGTGATCACTCTCTCCTCGACTACTTCCATTAGATTTACCATAAAATATAACCTACTAACGAGATCTTTTTCAACGTGAGGCTTGATAGCCCGTTATCAGCACTAAATTTGAGAACAAGTTAAAATAAATAAATCAATCTTTTTCCCCTCCTTCGATTCCCCTATCTGATTTCAACTACAGGACTGAAAAGAAAGACTAAAGAAAAAAAAGAGAGATTTATATATTCTAAATGAATCTCACTTCTCTTTTCCTTGGTAGCAGCTGGT
>PDIM01010317.1:275085-287849 GCA_002811675.1 Ichthyosporea sp. XGB-2017a | reverse complement strand
TTTGTGTGTGTCGTTTTGATTTCGCTAATCTTTGTATTCTTCGTTCTGTTTTCTTTCTTTTTTTTTCCTTTAAAGGGAGGGTTGGGTTTTGGGATTTAGAAAAAGGAAATTGGGAAAAGGAAATAAGAAGACAAGATCTTTTTTTTTTGCTCTAGTAGTCTGCAGTTGATTGTTGACTATTTGATGAAGCAATATGGGGGATTCAAGTGAATATATCGATACAGATGCCACGTCGCTGACTCCTGAACAACTTCAGGAGAAGGCGAAACGTTGGCAGCAGCTTCAATCCCGCAAGTATACTGTTAAAAAGAAGTTTGGATTAGTACAAGCACAAAAGGATGATATGCCTCCAGAGGCTATTCGTAAAATTATTAAAGACCATGGGGATCTATCAAGCCGGAAGTTCCGAAATGATAAACGAGTGTATTTGGGCTCTCTTAAATATGTACCGCACGCAATTTTAAAACTTTTGGAGAATATGCCCATGCCTTGGGAAGAGGTTCGAGAAGTAAAAGTTCTTTATCACGTTACTGGGGCTATTACCTTTGTCAATGAGATCCCTTGGGTGGTAGAGCCGATATATATGGCCCAGTGGGGGACAATGTGGACAATGATGCGACGAGAGAAGCGTGATCGTCGCCATTTTAAGCGAATGCGATTCCCTCCTTTTGATGATGAAGAACCACCTTTGGATTATGGTGATAATATTTTGGATGTGGAACCATTGGAACCTATTCAAATGGAATTAGATGAAGAAGAAGATGCGGAGATTTATGAATGGTTTTATGACCATAAACCTCTGCTTGATCATGCCTCCAAAAAGTATATACTGGGAGACCGTTATCGAAAGTGGCGCTTGAGTATCCCTATCATGTCCGCTTTGCACCGTTTAGCCAACCAGCTCTTATCTGATATGGTGGACAATAATTACTTCTATCTTTTTGATTTAAAGTCCTTTTTTACTGCTAAGGCGCTTAATATGGCTATTCCAGGGGGGCCAAAGTTTGAACCGCTTTACCGTGATATGAATGCTGCGGATGAAGATTGGGATGAATTTAATGATATCAACAAGTTGATAATTAGGCAGCAAATTCGTACCGAATACAAAATTGCTTTCCCTCATCTTTACAATAGCCGACCTCGAAAGGTTCATGTTCCGTGGTATCATCACCCAGCCACAGTGTTCATTAATCCTGAAGATCCCGATCTCCCATGCTTTTATTATGATCCCCTTATAAACCCAATCTCACAGCGGAAGAAGGGGAAACTCAAGGAGAGCAAAGAGGCCAAAAAATGGGTTCCCGTCTATGATGATGACGACGAGGATGAAGAAGCTTTTGGCGCGTTTCAGTTGCCGGGTGGATTTAAGCCACTTTTGCAGGAAACCCCATTGTATACTGATAATACTGCAAATGGTATTCAATTACTCTGGGCTGCACACCCATTTAATACACGTGCAGGGATGACTCGCAGAGCAGTGGATGTTCCTTTGGTTAAAGGGTGGTATAAAGAACATTGTGCGAGTAATTTACCGGTTAAGGTAAAGGTGTCATACCAGAAATTGCTGAAAATGTATGTATTAAATGAGCTCAAACATAGGCCGCCAAAGGGTTTGAAAAAAAGGTACTTGTTTCGCTCATTCAAGAGCACCAAGTTTTTCCAGTCAACGGAGTTGGATTGGGTAGAGGCCGGATTACAAGTTTGTCGACAAGGGTATAATATGTTGAATCTTTTAATTCACCGAAAGCATTTGAACTACTTGCATTTGGACTATAACTTTAATCTCAAGCCTGTAAAAACATTGACGACCAAAGAAAGGAAGAAATCCCGATTTGGAAATGCATTTCATTTGTGTCGTGAAATTTTGAGGCTGACAAAGCTTACAGTTGATGCTCATGTACAGTACCGTTTGGGGCATGTTGATGCCTTCCAGCTGGCTGATGGTCTTCAATACATTTTTGCGCATGTTGGGCAATTGACAGGTATGTATCGGTACAAGTACAAACTGATGCGGCAAATCCGTATGTGCAAAGATTTAAAACATTTGATTTATTATCGGTTCAATACCGGACCAGTCGGTAAAGGTCCGGGCTGTGGGTTCTGGGCGCCTGGTTGGCGAGTGTGGATTTTTTTTCTACGTGGTATTGTTCCCCTCTTGGAGCGTTGGTTGGGCAATTTGCTTGCGAGACAGTTTGAAGGTCGTTCATCAAAAGGTGTTGCAAAAACTGTCACAAAGCAACGTGTAGAATCACATTTTGATTTGGAGTTACGAGCTTCTGTAATGCACGATATATTAGATATGATGCCAGAAGGTATCAAACAGAACAAAGCCCGTGTTATTTTGCAGCACTTGAGTGAAGCATGGCGCTGTTGGAAAGCAAATATTCCGTGGAAGGTTCCTGGAATGCCTACCCCAATTGAGAATATGATTTTGAGATATGTCAAAATGAAGGCTGATTGGTGGACGAATACATCGCATTATAACCGAGAACGTATTAGAAGAGGCGCAACGGTGGATAAAACTGTGTGCAAGAAAAATCTTGGACAACTTACTCGTTTGTATTTGAAGGCTGAGCAAGAAAGACAACATAACTATTTGAAAGATGGTCCTTACATCTCTCCAGAAGAAGCTGTTGCTATCTTTACGACAGCTGTTCATTGGCTTGAAGCGCGTAGATTCTCCCCAATCCCCTTACCCCCTCTGAATTACAAGCACGACACAAAGCTTTTGATTTTGGCATTGGAACGCCTGAAGGAGTCTTATAGTGTCAAAAATCGATTGAACCAGTCTCAGCGTGAGGAATTGGGTTTGATTGAGCAGGCATATGATAATCCTCATGAAACGCTCAGCCGAATCAAACGCCATTTGCTGACACAACGCTCATTTAAGGAAATGAGCATTGAATTTATGGATTTGTATAGCCATTTGATTCCTGTATATGATGTAGAACCTCTCGAAAAAATTACGGACGCCTATTTGGACCAATATCTTTGGTATGAAGCCGATAAGCGTCGATTGTTTCCTACGTGGATCAAGCCCGCTGATACAGAACCCCCTCCGTTGCTAGTTTATAAATGGTGCCAGGGCATCAATAATCTCCACCAGTTTTGGGATACATCTAATGGAGAATGCAATGTTATGATAGAGACCTCCCTTGATAAGATGTATGAGAAACTGGATTTGACTTTGCTCAACCGATTGTTGCGGTTGATTGTAGATCACAATATTGCTGATTATATGGTCGCAAAGAATAATGTTGTTTTGAATTACAAGGACATGAACCATACGAACTCATATGGTTTGATTCGAGGGCTTCAATTTGCGTCGTTTATTGTACAGTACTATGGTTTGATTTTGGATATTTTGTTGCTTGGTTTAAATCGAGCTAATGAAATGTGTGGGCCTCCGCAAATGCCTAATGAATTTTTGACATTTGAAAACGTTGAAACAGAGACCAAACATCCTATCAGGTTGTATTCGAGGTATGTAGATAAGCTACATATCGTTTTTAGATTTACTGCGGATAAGGCGCGCGACTTGATTCAGCGTTATCTCACAGAACATCCCGATCCGAATAATGAGAATATCGTTGGGTATAAGACGAAAAAATGCTGGCCCCGGGATGCACGAATGCGACTGATGAAACATGATGTAAATTTGGGTAGAGCCGTATTTTGGGATATGAAAAACCGCCTACCAAGGTCTTTGTCTACTCTGGAATGGGATGATAGTTTTGTATGTGTGTACAGCAAGGACAATCCTAATTTTCTGTTTAATTTGAGTGGTTTTGAGGTGCGTATACTTCCCAAATGCCGTATGGAGTATGGGGAGATTACACATAAAGATGGAGTGTGGAATTTGCAAAATGACGTGACGAAAGAAAGAACTGCGCAGGCATTTCTGAGAGTTGATGAAATATCATTTCAACGCTTTAATAACCGTGTTAGACAGATTCTTATGTCCTCGGGATCAACCACGTTTACCAAGGTTATTAACAAGTGGAACACGGCGTTAATTGGGTTGATGACATACTTCCGTGAAGCTGTTATTAATACTCAGGAAATGCTCGATCTTTTGGTTAAATGTGAAAACAAAATCCAAACTCGAGTCAAGATTGGATTGAATTCCAAAATGCCTACTCGTTTTCCCCCAGTTGTGTTCTATACGCCCAAAGAACTTGGAGGTCTTGGAATGCTGTCCATGGGACACGTTCTTATTCCCCAGTCGGACTTGCGCTGGTCTCAGCAGACTGATAGTGGGATTACCCATTTTCGGTCTGGTATGAGTCATGATGAAGACCAGCTTATTCCCAATCTGTACCGATATATTCAGCCCTGGGAGAGTGAATTTATTGACTCCCAGCGTGTATGGGCAGAATATGCTTTGAAGAGACAGGAGGCGGTTGCTCAAAATCGACGACTGACTTTGGAAGATTTGGAGGACTCTTGGGACCGTGGTATTCCCCGAATCAATACTCTGTTTCAGAAAGATCGTCATACGCTCGCGTATGACAAAGGGTGGAGAATCCGTACAGAATTCAAGGAATATCAGATTTTGCGTAATAATCCTTTTTGGTGGACTCATCAGCGACATGATGGTAAGTTGTGGAACCTTAACAATTACCGAACGGATATGATTCAAGCATTGGGTGGCGTTGAGGGTATCTTGGAGCACACCTTGTTCAAAGGGACCTATTTTCCAACATGGGAAGGTTTATTTTGGGAAAAGGCAAGTGGCTTTGAAGAATCAATGAAGTATAAGAAGTTAACCAATGCACAACGTTCAGGTTTGAACCAAATTCCCAATAGACGGTTTACCCTGTGGTGGTCTCCTACAATTAATCGCGCCAATGTGTATGTTGGCTTCCAGGTTCAACTCGACTTGACTGGTATCTTTATGCACGGGAAAATTCCTACCTTGAAAATTTCGCTTATTCAGATCTTCCGTGCGCATTTATGGCAGAAGATTCACGAAAGTGTTGTTATGGACTTGTGCCAGGTATTTGATCAGGAATTGGAGCCCCTTGAAATTGAAACTGTTCAGAAGGAAAATATTCATCCTCGTAAGTCGTACAAAATGTCCAGCTCATGTGCTGATATTTTGCTGTTTTCCACTTATAAGTGGAACATGTCGAAACCTTCATTGCTGACTAGCACTGGGGATATAATGGACTTTACGACATCGCAAAAGTTTTGGTTGGATGTTCAGTTGCGCTGGGGTGATTTTGATTCTCATGACATTGAGAGGTACTGCCGTGCTAAATTCCTTGACTATTCAACGGATAGTTTAAGCTTGTATCCTTCCCCGACAGGTGTTCTGATTGGTATTGATTTAGCGTACAATATGCATAGTGCGTTCGGAAATTGGTTCCCGGGAAGCAAGCCCCTGATTCAGCAAGCCATGGCGAAGATTATGAAGGCAAACCCTGCTTTGTATGTGCTCCGAGAGCGAGTTCGTAAGGCATTGCAGCTGTATTCCTCTGAACCCACAGAACCTTACTTGTCCTCTCAGAATTATGGAGAGATGTTTTCGAATCAAATTATTTGGTTTGTTGATGATACGAATGTATATCGTGTCACCATTCATAAAACATTTGAGGGTAATTTGACGACGAAGCCGATCAATGGAGCTATTTTCATTTTTAATCCTCGCACCGGGCAGCTGTTTTTGAAAATCATCCATACTTCGGTCTGGTCAGGACAGAAACGTTTGGGTCAGTTGGCGAAGTGGAAGACCGCTGAGGAGGTAGCAGCCTTGATTCGTTCTTTGCCCGTTGAAGAGCAGCCCAAACAAATCATTGTGACGCGTAAAGGAATGTTGGATCCTTTAGAAGTTCATTTACTGGACTTTCCTAATATTGTTATCAAAGGAAGTGAACTTCAACTGCCCTTTCAGGCCTGCATGAAAATTGAAAAGTTTGGTGATATGATTTTGAAGGCCAGTGAGCCTCAAATGGTGCTATTTAATTTGTTTGATGACTGGCTGCGTAGCATTTCTTCCTTTACGGCGTTTTCGAGGTTGATTCTTATTCTTCGTGCACTTCATGTGAATCCAGAAAGGACCAAGATTCTTTTGAAACCAGATAAAACCACGATTACTGAACCCCACCACATCTGGCCTACACTGACCGACGAAGAATGGATTAATTGTGAAGTGAAAATGAAGGATTTGATTCTTGCTGATTATGGAAAGAAAAACAATGTTAATGTGGCATCGCTGACTCAAAGTGAAATTCGTGATATCATTTTGGGAATGGAAATTTCTGCTCCCTCGCAACAGCGACAGGAAATTGCCGAGGTGGAGAAACAGACAAGAGAACAAAGCCAGATGACGGCCACAACGACAAAGACCACGAATGTGCACGGTGATGAGATTATTGTTACCACAACAAGTAATTATGAATCGCAGACCTTTTCTTCTAAGACTGATTGGAGAGTTCGTGCCATTTCAGCCACAAACCTCCATTTGCGAACGAATAACATTTACATCTCAGCTGATGATATTTCTGAGACGGGGTATACATATGTTTTGCCGAAAAATCTGCTGAAGACGTTTATAACCATCTCAGATCTGCGCACGCAAGTTGCGGGATATATGTTTGGTGTTCATCCACCAGATGCGCCTCAAGTGTATGAAATTCGCTGCATTGTAATGGTGCCCCAGTGGGGAACTCACCAGCAAGTGAATTTGCCGCACGCAATTCCTCGTCATGAATATTTGGAAGATCTTGAGCCAATTGGGTGGGTCCATACCCAACCAAATGAGCTGCCGCAGATGAGTCCACAAGATGTATGCCAGCACGTTAGCATAGGGACACACAATCCAGGGGTTTGGGATCCGGAGAAAACTGTGTGCGTAACGTGCAGTTTCACCCCGGGCTCATGCTCGCTTGTGTCGTATCGGGTGACTCAATCTGGGTATGATTGGGGGAAAAAGAATAAGGACCGAGGTCATAATCCTCAAGGGTACTCTCCTAACCATTATGAGAAGGTCCATCTGCTCCTTTCGGATAAATTCCTTGGCTATTTTATGACCCCTCAACAAGGCTCCTGGAATTACAATTTCAAGGGTATCCAACATTCACCCACGATGCAATATGACTTGCAGCTTGCAAACCCGAAAGAGTTTTACCACGAAATGCATCGTCCATCCCATTTTCTTCAGTTCAGCTCTATGGAAGAGGCGACCCGGGAGGAGGCCAATGAGGTCTCATCCTTCACGGGAATGGGAGTCGATCGTGACGACTTTTTCCAGTGAGTGATAGCGGTGTAGAAGCCTTTTTTGTTTATATTAATTAACTGAAACGATATCAGATATTGTTATGTAATATCCATCTTCCCACTAGTCCCACACCAAGTGTTTTTTTTTATGTTTCATCTTCTTATAAAAGACAGAATATTGTAGCTGCAAAGGTAGCTGGCAATGGACGGATAATGAGATAGAAATACAAACCCCACCCCCCATATCTCAACAAGGAAATAAACATAGCATAATTAAAGACTTGTGTAGTTGACGTTTGGCTGTTTTGGCAGATTTCTCAAAAAAAAAAAAAAAAAAAAAAAAAAAAAAAAAAAAAAAAAAAAGTTCTTTTGTTTTTGAATTTTGAGTCTTCTTTTGTTTTTTATTTTTTTGTTTTTGCTTTTAAAGTTTTGTTTAATAAGGAATGTGGCTTTATTTTTTAAATCGGATGTGCCAGTATTGCCTTTGTGTCCTTTATAAGCACTAAGATAAACACACAAAAACACCCTGGTATAAAGAGATAAACTACTCACCATGCAGCGAGTGCGTGGGATTATCGTGTGCTCACTAGCTCAACTTGTACTAACCATTTTTTCACTATCGTACACTTGCACAATTAACCCTGCCTCTTGTTCTTCTTTACCTCTCCCCGAACATGCCTTGTCTGCCTCCCCGGAAGATGCCCCTGTGGTAGTGGCGGATGTGGAATCAGCTGCCTCTGCGGTGTATCACTCCACGTGGGCAGCCCTGGAGGAAGGAGATTCTTTCTTCGCCGCATTGAGGCATTCCGCCAAGGCATCCTTTGATTTACATGATCAGGAAGTGAGTGATGAGGAAGAGCTGTTGGTGTCTATGGTTCGTGATCGATTGGATGATATGCGGAACGCAGTCATGGACCTTAGCGGGTACGCTGATCGGAGGAGACGTGTATGTGGCACGCCTTATGGCCAGTACAGTAATACAAATGATAACATAGCAAGGACAATGCTTGGTTTGGATTACATTGACAATGTTTCGGGGGGTCAACATGAACCGATTGACTGTTTTCGAGCGTTTCGTGAGCGTGCAGATGGGGGATTGGGTCGAGCCAGTTGTGGATTGCCCTGTGCCGGTCGCGCTGTGGGTCGACTATGGGGCCTACTTCGCCGCTGTGGCAATGAAGGGGACTGGGACGGTCTCCCTGTACCTGAACAGGCATACGAAGAAGACACAAACGGTAACAGCTCTTGGGAACACATGTGGGGCCCTAGAGGCTTCTACAATGTGCCCCCATCGCAGAGCATGTCCACCCAAATGACATGCAAGAGTGACAAGGAGGAGGAGTGTTGGACAGACGAATCCAATATGAATCTATATGACTCCTCTTCGACCCCCAATATGATGCAGCATCGTTTGGCCCGTATGCAGGAGTATCACGCCTCGGCTGGGGATGTGCGCCATAAGCGGTCCATGTTGGGTCATGCGCAGAACAGCGATGGAATGATGATTGATTTCTGGGATTTTCCGCTGTCTAGCTTCTTGGGAAATCTCCCCAGGCTTACCTTTGTGACAGCTATTGCCAGCGGCGCCAAAGCAGGGGTAGAGAGTTTTGTGCGATTGGGAAGGGACGCTGGTAACGCCAATAAGAAGTGTGCAGAATATCCCTTTGCGGGACGAAGTAGGCCATATCCGTCCCCTTTGGATCATGATGTGAGAAACTGTCTGCCTTTCCCTGGAGAATGGGTCCCCGAATCAACGTGCGGCCAGTGTTTGGTTTGTGTGAATAATGTAGCCAGTTTGTATCAAGGATGGACCTCTTTTGGTGTGGAAGTATTTAGTGACCAATGCAGAGATAGGTGTCCTCTTGATAATCCCCTTTTTGCCAGATGCTTTACAGGTCTGCATGGGTCGTCTTTTCAGATGCTGAATTCCTTTTTGCACTGTTTGGATTCCAAGCAAGTGTGTCCTCGATACTTTCACCGACTTCTTTGGCAACTGCCTGGCCAAGATGCACATAAAACGAATTTACCTTTGTGTGGTCCTGAGGGAATACCTGGAGCATCTCTGGGGTTGGGAACGTCCCCCAAGTGCAAACTCTCTAGCCAGGAGAGCAATGAACACCATTGTGAAAGTTGCTATCACTGCTCAAGAATGCGCACTCTTTTTGATGCAATTGATGAATGGAGCACCCTGGGTTTGGTTTATGAGAGTGTACTTCATGCCTGCCCATCCTGTCGCCAGATTACTAAAATCGAACCGTCTGGTGTATCCCGAAACGAATATGTTTGGGAGAAGCCTGTTTATGCTCTTGATCCATCTAACCATTATACAAGCTTCCATGCGACCTGCCAGGACGTCGTTCATCCGCATGTGGGCCAAGATGGGATGAGTATGTTCCCCATAGCCAGCGGAAATGAGTTGCATCTCCCATTGGGCGTGCCAAATATTACCCGGTTTCTGCAGCGTAGTCACCTTGGCGGCGGTGAGGGGTCGGTACCCCCCACAATACATCGCATATATGGTATTATCAAAGAGGATATGTACTTGTTCGGGAAGGATCTTACCGTAGCGTACATAGATTCACCAATAACAGGTTTTGAGGCATATTATGCTGAGAGGCTGCAGTTTCGGGCCCAGGTGCTTCTCTGGCTCAATCAAAAGAATACATATTCTATATTTTTTGACAAGACAACCACCAGGCAAGATAAACTAGGCACTCGCCTTTTGGATATTTTTTGTGAACAGCCCACTTCTCATTACTTAACAGACTGTTTTATTTGGAACAAATTCCGATTGGCGGATCGAGACACTGTCGGGGAAGCATCTCTGTATGTTGAACCGTTTTTCAATGGATGGATTGGCTATGAGAAGTACCAACCTCTGGCAATCACATGCACGTGTAATGAAATGTTTTACTACCCACGCACTACTTATTGTGCGCATGACAACGGACCTGATGAAAAATGCATTCCACATTGCAAAGCACACCGAGCTTTCCGTACATCTCCGGAAGCTTGCAAAGCCTGTGAAAGTGCATGTAAAGCTTCCGAAAAAATTCGTTATTGCTCAAAGTTGAGTCGCGCCAGTTTTGCTGCTGAAGCATCGGAGGTCTACTGCGTGGAGTGTATCCCTGGATATATCCTTTCCGGTAGAGAGTGTGTTCCTCGATTACGAAAACCAAACTGTGTTCAAGCCAATGTGAGCATGTATAATAGTACCTCTTCTGTACCTAAGTGGAACTATACCTGTACAAAATGTCGAGATGGTTTTAAGTTTGACCCAAATTTCGGAGAGTGTATGTATCAATGCCACTCGTCGTGTAAAGCATGCCATTTTGATAACGAGAAGAACGACCAAAATGCTATTTGTGGATGTAACCCAGCGACAGAAGTGAATGATTCAAAGCTCGCTGACGTTAGTGACCACTTGGATGGCAGGGAGCAATGGGAAATTAAGTTAAAACTAAACAAGGACTCATCTATGTGCGTACGATGTGGGGATCATTGTGAAGAGTGCATTGGATATAAATTCCCCGTGCCCACTAAAGATTACCAGTGCACTAAATGCGCTGAAGGTTATTCCAACAAAAACACGGAACATTGCATGCCGGAAACTTGCAATAGCATCTGTACCCAGTGCAAGGGAGTCTACCCCGCACCTAACTACAAATGCACCCAGTGTCCCCCGGGGTATATCCTAGATGAAAACCAAAAGGAATGCATTCCAAAATGTCTTCCCAATTGTGAAGTGTGTCGTTTAAAGAACACTGGACCGTACCCGGACGGAGCAATGTTTGGAACAAGTCCTTATCGATGCTTCAGGTGCGCAAAGGGATTTGAAAAGTATATCGATATCACCGGCCATGGATCGGAAATATGCTACCTAAGGCAACCCCCATTGGTTAATGTTACTGTGGAAGACTCTCTTTTTAGACTGCCCGGTCATTACTTGCATCACCCGAACGGAGAGAGTGGGCGACCAGAAGGACTACTCCCGGTGGTAAGTTCCAACGACACGGAATGTGCGCAGATTTGCAGGGAACATAACAGGCGGTTGTTGCTTCATGATGAAGTGTCTAAAGAGCCATCCGAGAAAACCGAAAAGGAGAAAGCCCATACGTCCCATAGACCGCATGTACACCAAGTATGCTCTGGCTTTATCCGCATTCTTCCCAAGAATGGCCCAAAGTACGCAAATTGTCACTTCAAGCGGGGAACGATGGGCAACCTGGCGCGCCATGTGAGGACTGTGCTTTATGTAGTTGCCCCGGATATGATCGGGTCCATCAAACAGCAATTGAAAAAGCAAAATGACAACGAAGATGGGCCAATGTCAATCTATTCTGGGGAAAATGAACTATCGCATGTTCCCCCAGAGTATGCAGGAACAAAAGTTATGGATGATATCCAATCCGAAATACGAGGGGAACTAGGCGAGGAGTTTATGAGCGATGATGTAACTGATATAATGAAAGATTTGTGGAATCTGCACAGGTTTACCAAATATGAGGAGGGGCATCCCTCGGCATCTACAAGGAGTACGGAAAATGAAATGAAGCAGATCGATGACTTTTGGGGTCGACTGGAAGAAAAGTTTACTAATTCACAAATCGGCGATATGATTAAAGGCTTATTGATGAAGTTTGAACAAAGTAATGAGGAAAGTGCCCCGTCGGATGATGAGCCGGAAACACACTCGTACACACACGCGGAGCTGAGTGCGATGGTTCGGCGCCTATTGTCAGTGGAAGAAGATGCAAGGAAAGCCCTCGAGTCACTTCATAAAGTAAAAGAAGAAGAAATGGATATAACTGCGGGTAACGGTTCTGATACTTTAACGGCCCCAACGTTGTATTTTCCCACTGCCAAATGGTGGTCAGATGCGAGTCTTGAGGAGGTCACCGACCATGGAGAGTCAGAATTGGAGCACAAAGGCTATCTTTTGCATGCAAACAGCACAAAGGAAGGGACATCATTTAAGGGAAGTAACAATGAGCACGTTCCCGTGGAAATGGAACAAAGCTCTTCTAATGATAATAATGAACAACAGATTTATTTTGCCCATTTGCGTGATAAAATAAGCCAGGAGATTGTCCCAAAAGCCGCAAAGTTGGCTCCTAAAGTGGCAGAATATTTTGTCCGTCTCATCACTGGGAAACTACATGGAAGTACCTTCCCGGAGAGAAGTGACAACAACACTACGACTGACAAAAACACAGCAAAGAAGACCATCTCTGGCTCTGGATAAAAGAGAGCCGATATGTAATAAAAACTGCAGTGTTTTCAAAGCATCACTGCCCTTTACTTAACCTCATTCGTTTACTCTAGTTCATTGCAAAGAAGGAAGTCCCATCCGCAACGGAAATAAAGAGAGAATTGTGTGTCTTGCTTTGTTCCGCGTTAAGGTACCGAGATATTTTTTTTTTTTCAAATTCGAAAAGAAAATTTGAAAATTCAATTTTTTTTTTTTTTTTTTTTTTTTTTTTTTTTTTTTTTTTTTTTTTTTTTTTTTTTTTTTTTTTTTTTTTTTTTTTTTTTTTTTTTTT
>PDIM01010317.1:259698-274014 GCA_002811675.1 Ichthyosporea sp. XGB-2017a | reverse complement strand
TTTCTTCTCTTTTTATTTTTTTATTTGTTTTTTTTTTTTTTTTTTTTTTTTTGTTTTGTGTTCAGAAATTCGAAATCCCGCAAATCACCGTTTGTAAATCGTTTTTTTTTTTGTTATTATTGCTATTAACCCGCTGCTCTAATCACGTAAATTACAACAGATTCACACAAAAAAAAGAGGGGAAGGGGTAAAGAAATGGCTGATTCCACCAGTAACAACGCCAATCCAGGCCCCAGCGAGCTACCAGTCCACCAGGAGGAGGATGGGGAGGACGAGGGATCCCTCCTCCTCAGTAAGACAAGTACCAATGCGTCCTCGTCTGTGATTAATCTCCAAGGGGAGCTAATGGAGGAGGAGGAGGAGGATATGGTGATAGAGGATGGACCAACTCGTAGTGAAAATAAGAGGAAGATCCCTCCTGCTGTAGAGGAGGAGAGTAATCCACCTCTACCTGGTGCTGGAGTTATTCCCATTGGGAATAATAATAATAACAGTCCTGCCAGGCCTTTGTCGTCCTCTTCTGTGCAGCGAAGAAAGGCTCGCAAATACCTCCCATCCAGAGCACCAAAACCAGCCGTGGACCACACACAGCCAGGGACTCCAGGAGGTATGGCTGGGGAAGACCATTGCGGGGGGAGGGGGGAATGGACTGTGATGTATTGCTTATTTTCAAATTGATTTCTAATCTTGTATTGTTTTGTTGTTGGTTTCTTTTCTTTTGTGTGTGTGTTAAAAGGTTCTGGGTATTTGAGTCATTTAGCAAAGAATGGACCCCGTTCATCTTCCAGTGTTGTGAACAGTGCCTCGGGTATGGCTAACAATCCCGCTACAGAGGGGGAAGGGGAAGAGCGACACAGACAGGAACAGGAACATGGAGCCCCTCATCCCCTCTCTCCTCGCCATCATGGGGAGAATAACACCTCCAGTACTAGTGTAACCCATCCACAGCCCCCCCCTCCTCATTCCGCGCAGGAGGAAGGCCCCAGTAGTGATGGAACAGCTCCTCCCGTTGCTGCTGCTGCTGCTGCGCCTGTACTTTCATCCGTTGACCATCCCTCCTCCATAAAGAAATGTGACCGAGAAGTGTGTCCGTCTCTGTCGTGGTGGTTTCTGACCGGGGAAACGATCAACCCGCAATGGCACATGGGCCACTTGAAGCCCCAACTGGAGAATATCCTCTCGTATGGTCACCAAGGATCCTTGAAGCACACGCGGCACCCATTGGAGGATATCCCCGGAGTAGAATTGCCCAAACTCACAGAGGTGCAGAAGTGTATCATTGCCTGTATCCGCGATAAAGGCTCCCCGTGTTATTTTGATGATGTCCTAAATAGTGTCACCAAACGGTGGCACACGACCCGTCGCAGAGATGGCATCCCGTATCATACAAAGATACGTAGTGCCGTAGAGGATGCACTAATTGGACTGACATCGGATAATCGCTACCGACTGTTTGAAGTGGACCCAGACTTGGAGACGACCTCATGGCGCCTGTGCACAAGAGTTCCTGATCATTTGCGGCCAAAGGAGCAGCCAAATCATAATGTTGGACATCTTCACCCTCATCAGCCTCATCCTTTGCCCCTCTCGCCTGTGAAGCAGCAAGGGGCAGGGGATCCACAACAGGTATCGGGGAAAGGGGGGGATGGTGGCAAGGCTAGTCCTGATCCAGTTTCAAACGGAGCGAATATTGTAAAGGGAAAAGAAAAAGAAAGTGATGAGACTACCAATGATGGATCAGCATACGAGACGCCCAGCTCTGTGGATAATATGACTGCAGATGGGGCCGTTGCTGGTAATGACGCAAACAGTGGAACGCCAGAACCTCCGGTGAAAGATGGCTTGGATGAGCGATTTCCTATAAAGGCGTTGAAGTCACCGCAGAAGAAAGTCAAGGAGAAGAACGGGAGTGATGGGGAGAAGGATAAAAGTGAAGAGGAAGAGAACCCAGATTCATTGGGGATGATTGCTTCTGAAGTTCCTGGTGTGGATCCCATGAAGCCAGGAGAGGAACATAGTGCCGAAAATGAACCGGTAGCGACATACAGCTCTTCGTTGGGACAGAGCCCTTTAACAGATCTGCAGGCGAAGATTGTAGAGGCCATCCAGCACGTGTGTGAGACACAAGCATTGGAAAGTGCAGGGATCGAGGATATTGTGAAATATGTGGGGAATGTATGGGGACTCTTACGAAAACGTGATGGGAGCTTCTACACAGGTGATTGTAAACCTGCCGTAACATCGAGTCTCACGACCACAATGCACAAACGTCTGTTTACGAAGCACCAGTCGAAGGACCCCTCAACAGGAAAGAAGGTTG
Organism: Ichthyosporea sp. XGB-2017a; assembly: GCA_002811675.1. NCBI lineage: Eukaryota > Ichthyosporea > Dermocystida > Chromosphaera > Chromosphaera perkinsii. Next base: position 271,694 of record PDIM01010317.1, on the reverse strand, counting down.
TGACTTGGTCGGTGACTCCGCTGGCGGCCAGCTCCCTGGCACTGTTCAATAGGATTCGCCGAGTTTCCAACACGGGAGATGATATGGTTTTGGGTAATTGAAAATGGAAGTAAGACAAGTGTGAATCATAGGCTTCTCTTATTGATTTTCCAGCTTTTTTTGCAGTGACCATTCCATTCGCTCTGTCTCTTTCTTCCTTCATCTCTCTTTGTACGAACGCTTTCTTTTCCTTTGTTCTTTCTTTATTTCTTTATTTTACGTATATATATTAGATACTTATTATCTTTTGTGTATCGCCTGTTCTGTGTATATGCCATCCGCTTTAAGCAAGGTGGGGCTTACCTTTAAAATTATCACCCTTTCATTCACATCCAATAGACAAATAAAAAGTAATCGTACTGTATCTCAATGAAATCTGCAAAAAAGCATACCGGTCCTCTACTTGGAAGAGGGCTCTGCGATAGGAACAGATACCACCTCAATTGCCAGTTCTTCATCCATCTCCCGTACATTGATACGATCATGCGCATGCACAGGAAAAATGCTTCCGTCCACACACAATGGCGATATCGGGCGAGAACTCTCCCCAGCTTCCAGCACAAACCCATCGCGCACCCGATAGTATTCGACCACTTGAGCAGGGGAGGAAGAAGAATCGTTTTTATACTTTGCATCATTCATATCTGTCGTCAAATGCCCCGGGGCCTCAACACCCCCGCACTTCATTGCCCCTTGCATAGCTCCAGAAATTTCCCCACGAGCTGCAGGTGCGCGGATAAGAACAACATCCAACACAGGCGAGCTCGGATCCGCAAAGGGTGCAATTTCAAACCCCTTTTCAAAGCATCGCATCCCCGTAGCGACAAAGTATTGAATTCCAAAGTCCTTCGCATCAAACATAGCATCCCTGCTACTACTGTCCTCGTCTCCACTGACCATATTCGCCTCACCACGCCGCTTCACACATTGCTGTACCCGTCCAAACCTCAATCGCGCACACACTTCAGCGCGGAATCGAAACAACAAATTCCACACAAACGCATAGGAAAACCGCCCCCTTTCCAGCCATTTCGGCACCCACCATCTCCCCCCTTCTCCCTCCCCTCGACGAAGCGCCTCTGCGTCATTCACAAGCCGCGCATGGATCCCCCACGACACCACCGCAAAGGACACCACACTCACTCGGCCACAACTCGGCCTCTCCCCCTCATTGTCCTTCTTCTCAATGGATACATCATAACAATGCAACAACTCTCCTCCCCTCCCCCCGCTTCTCTGTCTCCTCCCCCTTCTCCGTGTCTGCACCAGCCCACACACATTCATCATGGCCTGCACAGGCGTCTCAATCCCATACGTAGCACACAGCGCATTCCCACTCCCTGCAGGTACAACTCCCATACTCACCCGCCCCATGACTCGCCTCCCCGTCTCCCCTTGCAGCTTCTTCCGATACAGCCCTACTTCTTCATCTTCTTCTTTCCCCTCCCCCCCATTGTACACTCCATTCAACACCTCATGCACAGTCCCGTCCCCACCAATAACAACCACAAGCACCCTTTCCTCCTCCTCCTCCTCCCTGAGCAGCCTCTCCATAACTTCCCGCCCAAGCGATACAGCGTGCCCTGCATGCTCTGTTTTTACAACCACACAGGAACAATCTCCTTGTGATTGATTTCCAGCTTCTTCTATTGTTATAGGTGAATACTTCTTTGAAATAATTGGTTTAACAATCTCCTCAAGGATTGATTCTCCTTGACACTTTCCTGATTTCGGATTACAAATAACAACAACACGTTGTTTTGTTTTTCCCCCTTTTACATCTTTTTCTTCTTCTTCTTCTTCTTCTTTCTTCAGTTGTTTACAAATCTCCACTCCCTCCTTCCATAATCCCTCATCCCTTTTCACTTTTCTTTCCCTGGTCACTCCCTCCTCCCCTTCCTCCTCTGTGATATAGTCAATGCACACCACCTCCTCCTCTTCCCCCCCGCCTTGTCCTTCCTTACACACCCCAAACCTGATAATTTGGTGGATTCCCAAAGGCGGGGTTAGCTTCTGAAGATATAAAGCTATTTGGCTTTCCATTGGATCACTGGAACTCTCCATTTTGTTGTTGTTTAGCAAAAAGAAATCTGAAGTGCACAAAAATTAGATTTTTCCAAAAATTAAAATTTTGCAAATAAATGAAAATTAAAAACAACAACCAACTTTTTTCTTTTTTCTTTTCTTTTTTTATTGTTATTTTTCCTTTTGTGCATTTCCAAAGAAAAGCAGCTCATTTCAGAGCTTAAATCCCACCTCCCGTCCCTTCGGCCTTCATAATGGGCCATGGTGTGCTAATAAATGTCATCTGGGTTAATTCACCAAACCAACAGCTGCATCAACGAACCTCACATTCATTAAAAACAATCAAAAAGAACCATGAACACCCTTATAAATAGAACAATTCAAACAGAACAAAGAAAAACCTGCTATTCTGTGGAGGAGGAAGGAGGTATGCGATCCACCACGGCTGCACTTCCCATTCCTCGTGCTCCTGCTCCAGTCATCATACTTGCAACGGACCCAAACACCTCCGACTCCTCCACAATATCATGGATGCCCCCTTTAATAGACTGCATCATCACCTCGTGTTCCAAGGGGGGCCGATTGGCTGCTGCCAGCGACAGTGACGGACTCATCATTGGCTGCACATGGTCCACAAGTGACTGTCCTTGCTGTTTCAGGATGGGCGGGAGACTCTTTTGTCGGATCGGGTGTGGTGGGTGGGCGGGCTGCGCGGGATTCATTGGAACAGGGGGATTGAACCCATCGTTGATATTGGTAAAGGAGGATGCTTGTGAGTAAGACAGACCTCCTCCTCCCCCGTAAAGCCCGTTTTCGTCAGTGGAGTTTACAGAGGAGGCATTGGATAGACTGTTGGGGACATTGCCATTCTTTAAACGCCTCTGCACGAGAGGATCCCCTGGGATGTTTCTTCCCCCAAGTGATTTTGAGGCGGTTTGCTCTGCAGCTGAGATTGTTTTCTTTGGCCGATTATTTTTCCCTTGTCGTTGGGATCCTTTGGTTGGCAGAGATGCCAGTCGCTGTTGTTGCTGTTGTGCATACACTGAAGATGCCATTCCCATGAAATCTGCACCCCCAGTGACGTTCTTGTCTGTCATAATCTGTCCGTATCCCTCTCCCATCCCAGGTCCTGCCTTGAGGGTTGGATACACTAGTGCTGTATTGCGGAGATAATCGTTGCTTTGCTTTACCAGCATGGTGCGGAGATAGCTCTCATCCTTCACAGCGTGCAATGCTTGTTGACTGATCAAGAGTTTCTTTTCCCAGATGGCCGCCTTTTTTGCAAATTCCGCTGTCAACCGATCTATTGTGAAATTGTGTTGTGTTTTGATGACTGATATTTCTGACACATAGTGCCGCTCGAGTTTTGTCAACGCGATTTCATCAATTTCCGTCTTTTGCCCCTTTTTCAGCTCATCAATATGCTCCTCCCGTTGCTTTATGGTATTTTCTAGATTAGTCACTCGCAGCTCCAGTCCCTTTTTCTTTCGCTCACTGTGCAGAAAAAGCTCCTGCTCATCATGCAAATCCTCCTTCAAGTGCTCCACTTGCTTCATCAACTCTGCACACATTGCTTCCAAATTATCAATCTCCCCTTGCTTTGACTTGTTTGCCTCTTTGGATAATGCTTTTGCTTCTGCCTCTTGCTGCTGGATTTGGATTTGCAATTTCTCAAGGCCCCTTTCCAGTGCCTGTTTCTCATCAATCAGTGCATCAATCATAGCCTTACTATCTTTTAACTCCTCCTCCAGCCTTAGAATATCACTGTGATGTTTTGATGCCATTCTCATTTGCTCATCTTGCGACTGTTTCCGCGACGCCAACCCCCCGAAACCCTTCACTCCCCCTACTACTCCTCGCGCAGAGCCCCATTTACTCTTGGTTCCTTTGCCTCCGTCCATACTCTCATCCAACAAAAGGTCCTCTGGCTTGGTCTCCTCTTGGATGATCATCATTGACCCCCCTTCCACCTCACGCAGCCGCTCTTCCAAACGCGATAGCATGTCATTCTTTTTTATCAGTTCCACCTTCAAATGCTGCTTCTCTACATTCATGGCTTCGATTTCCTGCTCGCGGGCCACTGATAATTCCTCCAGCATTTTGGAGAGTTTGTTTTGTTGCTCACACGTGCTCCTGGCCGCAAAATCAAATAATTGAGCACGACAAGCGGCCCGTATACGATTAATCCTCCTCTCCAATTCATTCTCAACAGAATCAAAATAGCGATGCACCCGGTCATAGATGGACGTAACAGAATCCCCAATTTTCCGACGATAATCAACCTTCAACGCATGTGAACTAATTGCCAGGGCGTGTTTCATATCATAAACCTCTGAACGGAGCACCTTAAAGGTGTTTGTAATGTTCTTTATCTCAAGCACCTCAGACGCGTCTGTCTGGCAAGCAATGTCCTGCTTGCACACCCCAACCCAGCCCTTCTCGGTGAAACCCGCTTTGTACTTATCCATGATGAAGGGCTGCAAGACAAGTGGAGCAACTGCTTTCTCTTGTATTTCTGTTTTTTTTTTTGAAGTAGTAGCAGGATTTGAATATGGTGATTTGAAAAATTCCGAAGAAATTGATGTAAATAAACAAATAAATAAAGATAGAAACCCCAGACGTGTGTTTTTAAATGATTAATAAATTTCCAAAAAGCGAGTCTAATGAAAATAAAAAAGAACAAAAGCAAAATAATAAAGATTTCAAAAAAAATAAAAAAAAAGAAAAGTCCCATATTTGGTAAGTGAGGGTAATTGTTTATTTTATATTGGCTTTGTTTCAATTCCCTTTGGGGAACATTGTCATTGTAGTTCCATTGCATGCGTGTCGACTGTACATGCAATGCATGAAGGCTCGAAAGTGCTCCACGTGCATCATCGTGCATATACAGTTCATGTTTACATGTACGTACCTGTTTTGCTTTTCCTTGTTTTATTTTGTCATGTACTCGCATATTGATTTTCATTTATTATTAGCTTAGTGAAATGGCATAACGACAATTGATGTTTTCTAGTTCACACAATGTAATGCTAGCCATTCATGAAGAATACATGTGAATGGGAAAAAATTAAAAGGCAAAACTGCAAGACTGCTTACATACGCTTAACCAGCTGACCTAAATTAAGAAATTCGTTGTTTTACTGTTGCAATAAAATCATCAGGAAAAGCGGCAAGGACAAGTATCCAAGCTGCTAGTTTTACCACTTATTGAAATAAGCTAGAGCATAAAAGCAGTTTCAATTAACCACAAATTGAAATTATGAACGAGAAGACCTTTCAAAGACAATTTTTGGGTTGAAACTTATTTTTACCTTTAAGCATCTTATATTTCAAAGCGTAATGTAAACTTGTGCGATTCATGAACCAATTCATGAAGTGAGTTATTAGATATTCGTGCGGAGGTTAAACAAAAAACGTGCTAGAGTTGAGCAATGGAAAAGTCTACTACAAGACTATGTATTGAAGAAAGTAACTTGCTTTGCCTCTCATTTGCCTCTCTTTCGTGACAGCACGCGGGATCGTAAATTCAATAACTCATTTATATATAGGATTTATGAATTGAAACCTCAGTTTGAACTTTATCAATCAATGAAAGGGCGGTTGCCCAAAGCTCAGTTAGCGCGTGCGCTCTATTGCAAAAGGCAGTGTTAGAACACTACCTATACGTTAAAACCACAGTTCGTCAAATCAACTACAAGTTAGTGTAGTTGTTTAGTTGTCCTATTGTAACATTGACTTATACGTTGTACTGCACTTAATATATATATAGTGTCTTCGTTATTGTCAAATGGGGCAAAAATCTTGGCCCGAAACCCCCGCAAAATCTACGGAGAAACGGGTTCGGCATTGTATGAAAGTGTTACACCTATATTTTTCTTCTGATGATGCCTATTTGGAAAATACATTATTATATGCAGTCCCAATTACGGAAGGTCGATTATCACTCTCTTTGATCCCCACATGTAGGATGGTGGCTTTTCGCAAAGTTCCTTTGAACAAAAGGGGACAAACAAAAGCCCCGAGCTGGTGATCAAAAGTTGTGGGCTAGCGCTAGCTACATAGCTTGGCTGTAATATAAGGTTGATGAATGAATTACAGTATGTAATATATGCTACAGTTGGTTGATGAATAGATAACAAGCGCTAGCTATGTACAGTAGAACAACGCTCCTTGAGTAGAATGAAGCAAAGCAAGGAACCGCGTGACAAAGGAATACTCGGTTAGGGCTTGGCTATGGATTAGAGTTTACCTTGGCATGGCAACCACGCAACGGCATATAATCATTATATGATGCCAGGGAGCGTTGATGATGCTTGATAAATGTTGTGTATCTAAAAAATCGTGCTTGCCATATTTTTTCAATTCATTTATTTATCTTCACATTCATTGGCTTAGGAAGCATTTCTCTTGCGTGATTGGTACAGAAATGCTCACAAGGGCCCCAATGTTAACCAATGCATATACACATAAATCCACCATCTGCACCAATAAGACTTCATCTGAGGATTAACCAACACATAGCCCAATCAAAACCCAGAGAATTCAGCAACAGGCCAATCATAGTGGAAGTTAATGATCCTGCAATAGGCACATGTGCACGAGTGGGAACTATAACGTTGTTGACTGTCATGTTGACTTTGGGTGAACATATGCCGAAGACAGGGCCGGGGGTTCTTCATCCAACTTGTGGCCACCAATTCAATGTGATTTCATATATATATAAAGCTAAAACGCTCCTTTTCATTGAATACATATGAAGGTTTTCATAATAAAACTCCTCTACCCACATGAAAATTCGCATTTTGCAAAATTCATATATTTTCTTTTTTTTTTATAATATATATATAAGAAAACTGAGAAAGATTGACTATAAGTATAAGCTTTTGCAATGAAACGTTCACATACCCAATGTGTCATTTCACGGGTATTTTATACAAAGACAATAGGGGTTAACATAAGATTAAATTTGTAAACAATTTATAATAAAAAATTATTAAAAGTTTAATTGATTCGATCCGCGTGGCAACTTCAATTTTTCATACATTAACCACTAAATTAAGAAATAAAAATTTATAGGCCCCGCGTGGCTTATCGTCATTCGTCAACGACGACCGAATTATTATATGGCGGTCAGTACAGCTACGTCTGGAAAAAAAAAAATTCTTTATTTTTTTTTTATTTTTTTTTTTTTTTTTTTTTTTTTAAATTTTTTCTTTTTTTTTTTGTGGTGTCGTTAGCCTCAGTTTTCATTTTTTTTTTTATTTTAAAAGCGCGGGAAATTTTTTCATTTAATTTTTCGCGGTTTTTTTTGTACTTTTTTAAAAATATTCGTGTCTCCGTTAAAATAATTGAAGATTTCAAACCCACCCGGTCTGACCACAAAACTGAAAAAGTGGCTTAGGGGACCAAACACGATGAAATTTTAATTTTGCGGGTATTTTATGGGAAATACTTAAAAAAGAGAATTTCCTACGAGGAGAAATCTGTTTTTCTATAAAATAATCGGGAAAATGTAGGGGAGAAATTTGTGAATATTTGTGGTTTCTTTGTGTTTGGCTGCCAGTTTATATTTTTTCCGTAAAAACGCGTAAAAAAACCTGCAGCTGACTTTTTTTTATAATTTTAAATTTTCATTTTCTTTCTGGTTTTAATATTTTTTTTGTTTTTTGTTTTTCTTTAGAATTGAATTCGTAGATTTTGATTTCGTTGATTTGTTTATTTTTTATTGTTATTATTAACTAAAGTGAACAAATCACGATATATAAACGGTTTTTTAATTAAATAATAGTATGGAAGTAATGCGTGGAAAGAGTCGAGAAGAGGCAAAGCTTGTCCGTCAAAGTTCTGTACTCACAGACGTATCTAAACCAGAGAGTGAAGCAGCGTGTATCCTTGCTGATCTCAGTGGCTTTACCACCTCAAATAACAATGATATGAATATCAAAAGGGAAGAGCCGTACAATAGTCCTGATTCTGTGCGGTCCACCCAGGCGTCACAACAACGGGGCGGTGCCGGGGCTGAGGGGAGTGACAGTATGCCTTCTGGACATAATATGGAGGATATCCGGGGATGGTTAGCGGGTGCAGAGCAACCTGAGCAGATACAACAGCAACAGCAGCAGCAACAACAACAACAACAACAACAACAACAACAACAACAGGCACAGTTGAGGGATTTACTTTTGAGTGCTGCAAAGATTGAGAAGAAGGACATTAGGTATGAGACTGAGTTGAGGGATGGGCAAAAGGAACTTAAAGCGGGGCACATGAAGTTGGAGGAGGAATACCAAAACAGTACAGCCCGGGGAAATAACAAGAGGGCATTTATGCAGTCAGAGTATGGCCCGAGTGCCCTTGGCGGGGAGGCGAGCAGCAATATGAAGCGGGCAAAGACAGCAGATGTCGAGGAAAAGGCACGAGCTGGGGAACAACAGGTTGGGGCTACTATCAGTAATTCAGAGGTGTCATCAAAAGATGCTGAAAGTAAGGCCAGTGCGAGTACTGGTGTGGATGCAAATGATGAGACGTCCACTGCAGGGGATTCTAATAAGATACAGCTGTACAGCGGTGGTGTGTGCCAGTTTGATTTGAAAGGAAAGTTTGTCTGCTACTATAGCAACTTGGAGATTGCTGCTCGTGCTGTTGGATTCCCAAACCCGATGGTGATTGCAGCGTGCGCGTTTCGTTTACAGCACAGAGCTGGGCCTTTTCGATTCCGTTGGGCCTGTGATTGTATCCCATTGGACCCTCGTGGTGATGGTACTCGCGAGTATGCCGACTTGATTGACGGCATTTTGGATGCTTCTGATATTGGTGTGTGCCATTTCGATATTAATGGCGAATTTTTGGGCTACTACAATGGTATTGCCCATGCGTCAGAGGAAACTGGCTTTCCCGTTTCTGTGATCAACGCGTGTATTCGTAAGAAGGTTTCCATTGCTGGCAGAAGCGTGTTCTGTCGTGCCAGCAACTGCCAACGTTTGCACAGTGAGCCTAATGTCCGTCTTTATGTCTTTGGAAAGCCTGTCCGCGCTGCACCTGAAACAGATGTTAGTACTGGAGCCAGCTCAGCTGAAAGCTCTCCCAAAAAGTCCTCACGCGCCCAATCCTCCGTCGCTAAAGGTAGCAAGCGCTCGGGCTTGAAAAAGTTGAGAAAAACGCGTAGTGCTGATAGTTCGGAAAGATCTAAGCGGAAGAGAGTTAGAGTTGTTGGTGGTATTTGCCAGTTCGAGTTAAACGGGCGTTTTATTCAATACTTTGCAAGTCACGTTGAAGCAGCTGCTGCCCTCCAGTTACCCTCAGATTTTGTGGTGAATCAGTGCATTCATCAGAATGTCAAATCCACCTGCAGATTCATCTTTCGCCGCGCTGAAGAGTGCACTCGTCTTGAAGACGTCCGAAGCACTGGGGACCGTGTGTATGAAGATTTGAAGGCCAGCAATGGAACTTTGCCAATTATTCCTTCAAGCAACAGTGTTGCCCCGAGTTCCGCAGCATCTAGCCCGAGCGTTCCCGCTTCTGTCCCAGAAAACCACCAAGAGGTTGAACACCGACGAAGGAAAGAAGAGGAAGGAATTTGTCAGTTTACAATTGAATACGAATTTGTTAGACTCTTTCGTAGCTTGTTTGAAGTTGCCTTTGAAATGGGAATGAGTGCACATGAAGTGGAATACCATATGGCTCGGGAAGAGCCCATCAATGGTTTTCTTTTTTGCTATGCAGCAGATTGTATCCGTGAGGAAGCTCCAGCTCCAGCTAATCCTAGCTCTGAACATCCTCCCAGACGCCTCTCATATGACCATCACCGCAGTCACCTTAACAGAGGCTATTAAATCGAAATACCATAATGGAGTTTGGGTAGGGTAGGAGGTGGGCCGAAGGGGGGACATTCAACTAAGCACATGTACAATTCATCACGGAAGGAAAAGAGCTGAATGAAAATTGTATTTTTATTTATATCTTGTTCAGGCAATCTCCACCTTTTGCTTCTTTTTCCTTGTATCTAACATATATATCACAATTCCTTTGTATTGGCCTGGAGCTATGCAATGGTAGAAAATAAATTTAAAGCTTTTTAACATTTATTATTAAGTAGAAATCACACCAGTTCTGAAAGTTGAGACTTGTGAACTGAAAAGGCAAAGAGAGGCTACGTACATCGCTTAGCATGAAGTTACACTAGATCCATTTGATTGTGGGCAAAACACGTTTTTTTGTTCTTTTTCTTCTTCTTTTTTCACGTCCGCGCGCTTCACGCGTGCTCATGTGAATGCAGCTGACCGGTTAATTCCCTAGGGAATAACCACAGACCTGCCAATTATCAATAAAAATTTGATCTTTCACCTTTCGTTTATTGGAATATCAAACTTTCAACAATAGTTGGCTTCATACGCGTCTAGTGCGACGGGTGCACATCCCTCCTGCCTAGATGAGCATACGTCTCGGTGCATTTCGTGTTTTTTGTCATGGACCCGAAAATAGACATATCTGGTGTATGTTTGTTGTACACAAAGCTCATAACATGACATTCCGGAAATGGAATGTGAAACAGCCAACATACATAGACATCATGCGATTTCTCGAATGTCCAGTTGTATGTGTCTGACCTCTTTTGGGTTTGATCGCCCTTGTAGGATGGCGTTACATCAAAGGTTTATTGAGTAGTGCCTGATAGTTGAGTAGTCATTCCAACCTGGAACTTGTGTACATGTATCCAGAGGTATGTGTGTGGCGCTATACAAAGTCCCTGTAGTGACACTGCTGAGCTAGCAGTGGTGTGATCAAAACCCATTTTTGTAAAGTTAACTATTTTGTTGTGCGAATAATTCACAGCAAGGCTTGTCGATTGTAACAGTCTTGTTAGAAAAAGAGTATTGATGACAAGGACAATAAAGGGGTTGGGTATGGCTTGGATGGTACACACATTGAAGTCATGTGGAGTACGAGAATTTTGTGGGTTGTGGCAGTATTTCCCTCCTTTCCAAGCACAAACAGCTCATCCTTCCCATCCTTCCAATAGTTTGTGAACCTTATTGCAGTCAGTTGAGAGATCGGGTATATTGATTTGCATTTGTGAATATGACAATTACATTGCTACGATTTTTCCTTTCACTTTACCAATTAATGTTGACAAAGGAGCAGTGAGCGTAAATGGGGCCCCTTCCAGGGACGTTCATATATTGGAAGCACCAAAGCCCGTATAGTAATTGGTCTCATTGTAATGACTTCCTTTAAATACGTTCAAGCACGCTCCACTTATTGCACAACAGTAGATGGCTCTATGTTTTAAAATGAACCAGTCCCAATGCAGATTGGAAACACAACAGGCAGAGCCCTCCACTCCTGTTGATTAATCCCCTTATAAAATATAATTAGACGCGTGATATGATAGTACTGTTGCCAAGGACCCTTGACTGTTGGATCAATGAATTATTTATACACTAATTGATGTTCTACCAAGTGATACCTTTGAAAATGGAATTGGCACTTGGCAGCAGGCAGCACCTCATAGGAACGGGAGCAGCGACGTTCCGAGCGAACCCGAGCGGAATCGCTCAGGAATTATTTTTATTTTCTAGTCAATGCTGTATTGTCTTGAACCATATTGCGCGTTAAGATAGGTCGCTTAAGCCCTTATAGCTCAGTTGGGAGAGCGTCAGACTGAAGATCTGAAGGTCCCTGGTTCGATCCCGGGTGCGGGCATTCTTTTTGAATCTTCAATCATCCATTGCCTTTCTTTTTTGTTATCGCTTTGCAGCCTCTGAAACAAAGTGCTCCCTGTAGTCAAACCTTGCATCCGCTTATAGGAAATAGGTCACTTAAGCCCTTATAGCTCAGTTGGGAGAGCGTCAGACTGAAGATCTGAAGGTCCCTGGTTCGATCCCGGGTGCGGGCATTCTTTTTGAATCTTCAATCATCCATTGCCTTTCTTT
>PDIM01010317.1:181128-219354 GCA_002811675.1 Ichthyosporea sp. XGB-2017a | reverse complement strand
TTTGTTCCGCAAAAAGGAAATACCCAATCACAGAAAACTTCAAAGTCTAATTTAATTTAGATCCTTAGAATGCGAAGCTATTCATTTTCAAAGAGATGTTTAAATGGTTGCCTTCCACACAGGTAAACAAAAAAAAGTGGTTGATATTGTTGCAAGTCTTCTTTTGTTCAGATAGATATCAACCGTGAATGATATATAGAAACGCCAGTGATTTGTGCAAAAAGTCAACTAATCACTTTTGGTAGGAGGGAGTGTCCTCAGCTCCTTGTGATGGTGAAAGTGAAGATGATGATGCAAGACCGGAAGAACAACACCAGTTCCATTGCATCCATTTCTTATGCCGTGCCAGGTAATTCCCAACACATAAAAGTGTGGCAAGACAAGAACACACCACAGACACGACCAGTGTCCAGAAACTATACCCGTAGTCTTGATACACCACCAGCAACTCACTGCTCTGTTCCAGGGAATTCCAAGTGGACCGCAGACTGTGAATGAGGCCAACATAAAGCCCCATCCCGACCACATTCAACGTGGTAGCCAGAAGAGACAAAAATATCGCCAGCAGACAGACAACCCTGCTCATCCGGGACTTCTTCCCGGGCGGGGTGGTGGAGTTGCTTTCCTGGTCTTCATGAACAGCATTAGTAGAAGTGGTGGGGGGAGAAGTAAACACAAAATAAAACCAAAGAATAAAGCCGATGACTAACAATGCAAATGAGATACACACAAAGACTCTCAGCACATTAAACTCATCGCATTGTTCTCCATCACTGAAAAGATTCACAGAGACGGCAGTGGTGTTTCTACGATCGTCAGGTATGTACTGCAAGGTACAATCTCTGGAGATAGAGAAGGACCTCCAGTGGGATGTGGTGGGGTGTTTATATTTCACATCCCATAGACCATAGAAATAATTCCCAGGGGCCCTTGGGAAGGCCACGATGAGTGAGAGGGGGGGTGCAGCAAAGGGGAAGGACAATGAGGTGCTACTAGGAACAAAAGGTGATAAAGGGGCACTGCTTGAGCTGTTTGTAGCACCCCCTATCGTCGTCCTAACCTCGTGCATGTACCAGCAAGTAGTCAGAAGCGACACAAGAAGTACCCCTGTCCCAATCAGAATAACAAAGAGCCCCAGCAGTCCCATCCTCGACTGTTTAAAACTTATCCCAGTGCCCATACGAGACTCTGGGTCCCCCGCCTCCCCATCCTCCTCTCTCCCCGCCGTCACACAGTCCCGTCCAGGATACCCCACGGGGCTATTCTCCCTCTGAAGGGGTGTATCCACAAAAGTCTCTGTCCCCTTTAGCTCAAGCACACTCTTCTTCACAGGCTTGAGGTAGGGCAGATGATGGAGATGGTTATTGGTATTATCATTCCCACAGTAGTGCGGATACACATACTTCTTCTTGCTCTTGTTCTTCTTGTTGTTCTTCTTCTCATTTCCCCCACCTTCCCCTTCCTCGCCCTCCCCGCTAGTGATACTACCATCCCCCAAACTGATAAGATCCCCCTCCCGCGCCCCTTGTTGATGCATCTCCCTCTCCACCCCCACAGCACAACTCATCAACCGTATCGGAGTCTGCCGCCGCTTTATCTTGATCTGCCCCACGCTCATCATATCTCTATTGTCTCCTGCACCCCTCCACATCTCCCCTTTACAGTCACCCTGTTCCAGTGCACCCGTGTCGCTGTCCTTGTGCCCAGAGGGGACCTTCAGTGTATCCTTATTATCCCCATTCCCCTCCTCTGCTGACCCATCCACTCCCCAAGGCTCCTTCATTACCACTCAAAAGCAAAGGAATAATAATAATAATAAAGACCCCGAAAACAAAGAAACAAAACACACAGACAAGCAAAACACACACACAGCCTCTCTCTCCCTCCCTCCCAAGCACGCACTCACACACAAACTAGCAAATTATTTCAAAATCAAAATCAACTTCACTTGTCAACTCCACTTGCTTAACACTTACACAATAAGACTTACAAAGAATAGAATCCCAAAGTTCAATTCAAAGAGTCCTCCTCTTCCTCTTCCTCTCTGGTTTTTCTTGTTTCCCCCTTTTTTCCTTCTTACTGCAATAATACCCTTGTTCGGATACAGAACCATGTTTCTAAAAATAAACATTTCTTAACAATGAATTAACCAAAACTCCACTCCCAATAATAATGGAGCTACGGGGTCATAATCAGGCAACTTCACACAAGACCCCCGACCAGCTACTCCAAAGACTCCACCAATTACAACTCCACGTTGCACCGTTGCTATGCAAAAATGGATTCAATTTGATCCGCCAAAAGAAAAAGGCTCAATCATTTAAATTCACAGTAGCTGTAGCCCAATCTTTTGGTCAGTTTAACATGATAATAGATCCTGCTGCCTAAAACAAAAAGAGTTCATGGGAAGGGGTGATACTCTGCAACGCGGGGAGTCTTGCAATGTTTGTAATGAGAAGAAGATCCTTTATTACAGTCTACTGTAGTATACTGCAGTCTATAATTAAACCTGTATACGTGGTCAAATTATCTGTAGTACATGATTCAAGTGTGTGCGGCTATTTATAGACTATGTTGTGGGGCTTCTAAGGCTCCTTCAAGTGCGGAACATTTCAAACAATATAGTATGGAAGTATTATTTAACTTTTAAGTAGGCACTAAACCGATAGGGATATATTTGGGAAGAATTTCCGATGTCGTTCAGCGTCGGAAGATTTATCGGACTCTCTTTTAGGAGCGGCCTTGGTTCCTGACCCCAAGCTCAGTCGATGATATGTCAACTGTCTTGCATGATGATGTATTCTCCCCTTCTGCTTTCGTAACCACTTACCAAAATGAGCTTGGTGATGACAGGGGTGATGACGAACCACAGCTGGTTGTGCTTGCTCAAGGAGCGGTTTGTTTTAGTTTGCAAATGGTCTTTCATCGAATAAAACAATCTTTATTTCGCAGTGGTTACCTGAGTGGTTATGTTCTTCGATTGACGAGTTTTGACAAGTTTTACCAAGGCTCCTTGGTTTTACTGAAATCAACTGAGGGTTCCTTCCAGTGAATTGGGGAATAAAATAGACCGTAGTACATATAGCAGAAACATCACTCGTAACTATACCCTTCCAGCCAGAAGGTGGACATCGAGCCTTTTCCCTTCACTTCAATCTGCCCTCGAGGCTCTAGCTGAAAGCCTTTATGATTCTGTTGCAGCAACGTGGCTGCACTTTCGCTGAGCTGGGATGGATCTTTAGCGCTTCCCCGTTGCTTTCCATTCGACTGGCCGTATTGACCGTATCTCCAAACAGGCAATACCGCGGCATTTTCAGGCCCACCACCCCGGCCACCACAGGGCCACTATGCACCCCACATCGCAACTTAAGGTTGCTACCGGATCGATGGGGGATGACAAAATTGGTAGCCTGCCCTCGCAACTGAAGAGCCATGGAGCATATTTCCTTCACATGCAAACATCCATTTGGATTAGGCAATCCGGATGCCACCATATACGCATCCCCGATAGTTTCCACCTTGTACACATCGTATTGGGCCAGGACATGGTCAAAGCAAGTGTACAGGGCATTAAGGAATTTAATAACCTCAATTGGAGTCGAGGACCCGGCAATCTCTGTGAATCCGACAATATCCGAGAAAAATACAGTGACACAGACGTATGCACTTGGTTCAACAGGGTGTCCCGCTATGAGTGAATTGGCTACGTCTGGGGGTAAAATTTCAAATAGAAGGGTCCGAGTTTGTTCTGTTTGAATTCGCAATTCTTCTGTTCTTTCTTCAACAAGATTTTCAAGCTCTTTGGCATACTTTTCAATTACCCGGGTCATAGAGTCAGTTAGTGATGACCCTCTGTTGGGATTGTACGTTTTTAGCTGCGCACAGCACGTGCGAATTGGTGGTCGCTCATCAGGGTCGAAAGACAGCCAAGAATCTATAAGAACAGACAACTGTACTATTTGCTCATTTTTTTTCTGTGCCTTGGTAACACTCCCGCGATTATGAAAGGATTTGTTTTCAATTTTTTCAAGGAGTATAGTCAGGTTAGTGATGCCGTTGTCATCACCACAGTATGGCAACTTTCTGCTTAGCATTTGTAAGACGATAAGTCCAAAAGAATAAACGTCCCCCTTTTCAGACCCCATTCTAGAATAATCTATACTATGTTTAAGAATTGACCTTTTCTTAAAATGAAAGCTTCCACGGTCACTAGTTAAAGCAGAGAGTTTCGAACGAACAGTGGACGTGCTACCATGGTTGGTGATGGAAACAGATTGCTTGTTGGCTAGCATTTCCGACAACACAGTATCCGCCACGTCAAACTCTTTCGCGTAATTGTCCCATCTACTCTGGTGCCTCTGTTTAAAGGCTCCTAGTAACTCTGGTGCGGTCCATAATAGCTCTATTCTCCAATCGTACATGATATCGTTATCGTTCTCATCCCCCCCTGAATATCCTAAGAACAATTTGTCTCCTCCAGTCCAGCTTTTAGACCCTCGCCCAAGAGCTCCGATACCTGTCGTGTGAGTTCTTGGGTCGTCGTCTGGGTCCATGGAATCTAATATACATTCCAGGCCAAAGCCCGAAAGGCGACATGTCCATCGTGAGTCTAAAAGACAGTTACTCGACTTCAAATTCCCATGGAAGCAAAGATCTGATTTTTGCAGATATTGGATTCCTTTCGCTATGTCAATTGCTATGGAATATATGAACATTGTATCTAGGGACATTTTTGGATTAAGTATCATTCCATGGAGCGACCCTTTCTCACAACATCCTTCAAGTACGAATATGTGGCCATGGTGATTCAAGTCCTCTGTGGCATCGTCAACGACCATGCCAATAAAGGGGTTTATGTTCAGATTATTCAACTCCTGCCTCGTAAACACAAGCTTGCGAAGATGGCTATTGCTCTCAAATGTAGCTTTGGTTAACTTTTTGCCTCGGTATCTGTGCTTGAATATACGAACAGAATTCCCTTTATATTTTGCGATCTCGGACTCTGGTACTGGTTTACTATTAGCGTTGATCCCTTTTACACCGCTAAGACTTGGTCGTCCACTATCTAAACTGTACAGTTCACTGTTTAAAGAAGGGCTTTCTCCCAATGCCGTTGTTTCCCTACTAGATAACGTGACTTCCTCGAATGGTATCAGCCATAGCATTTCTCCAATACGAGACCTCTTTCGTATCTTTAGGAACCACATTAAACCAACGACAACCACAAGGATAACGATACACCCTATTGATATAGCTATAAACATTAGTGTGTCATCGCCACCGCTTGACCCAGCCGTAGCTTGTGTTTCCGACAGATCTAATGGAGTTGTGTTAGGCTTTGCTGCGGTGCCTCCGGGAAATTGGACTGTTGCACTGGAATCCATTGTAATAGAGGACCCGAGAACACCGACAATGGTCCATTGGGATGATGTATCTCGACCTGTACCTGAAAATTGAATATTTTTGATGTTAAACGTAGTTGGGGTAAAGCCAGAGTCTGTAAAAGCAATGTTAGGCATAAATGCTCCTCCGGTGATGTTTTGAGTGTACAGTTCCTTCGCAACGAGAGCAAGAGGGGAGTTGGCATTGATACCAAACGTGTCTGTAGATGCATCTTTTAAATTCACCATGTAGGCAAGAAGACCTTCATTTTGTGTTGTTGTTGCCAAATTGTAAATAGAATCTCTCTCGGATGTTGGTAGGAGGCATGCGCTATTTTTGTTTCGCATGCTGAACTTGAAACAGTCCAAACTGATGCCAAGCTCCGTCAATCTTTGGGCAGCCTTTTTCAAGGCTGTCATCAATGCCCGAGTGGCATCGTACATAGCCACGGCAGTTATATCTGGAGACAGAGAAGAGTTATAGTCAGCATAAAGAGTGGGGTATACAGCATGAAACCTTTCTGCGGCCTTCTTAAATTCATTTGAAGATGTGTCTACTCTTTTTTCAAATGCGATAATGCCAACCAGTTTCGCCTTATCTCTTGTCCAGGCGCTTTTAATAAAGTTGTCCGATCCCCAGTCATTGGGACCAACAAACTGGTAGGTGGGATTGGCCAACATTCCCAAATCATCCGCCTGTTCCAGAACAGTCGCCGCATCGTTTGGCACACCAAAAACTAAAATGACACGAATATCGGCCTTAATAAACTCTCTTAGAGCCGTTTTAGCTTCCTCCCCTCGTCCCAATTTCTTTAGCCCTAATGGAACTACATAGAACCCTTCAACAACAATATCCCTTGATGGAGCGGCTTCTCGAAATGCCGATGTCCCCGCTAGAGCGTATTCGTCATCCGTTGTTATAACCCCAACACGCTTCCAGTTATAATGCACCAATACATCCGTCCCCCCCACAAAGCTCTGCACATCGTTCCCGGCGGCCATATATATACTGGAGTAGTCACGTCGAAAGGCCAGAGCTGGCGATGAAATGGCGCCTATCATAGGGATCCCCATCGCAGAGGACAAAGACCCAACAGGGTCTCCAACTGCGGAATTCCATGGACCTATAATCCCTACCGCTTCTTCGCCGTTGAGGAATGAATTTGCAATACTCAGACCCCGGGTAGGCACAGACTGGTCGTCTTTCTGAAAGGTCGTCCTTGGCGCCCAATTAATGGACAGCCCCACACTGGCCAAGTCAGGACTGTAGTCCTCCAGCCCAGCCACAGCCATGGCATGACAATCCGCGCCAGTCTGAGGAACAGAAGATATGGGAAACATCATTCCGACATTGAGGGTGACTTGGGCGTGGGTCTCTCCCTGTAGCTGGAGCCACAGGAGGGATAGCACAAGGCAAGGAGGAAGATGGAAAGGCACCAGCCGCATTATTCATGGAAAAATAATCAATTCAATATGGAGAGATCTTCCTTCATTGACCTTACTAAAGTTTGAAGTGAAATTGATTACTCCTCTTCCGCTGGTATTCTCTTTGTTCTCTTTCACCTATGAGTGTTAAGGGCTCAAAGAAACACTCCTACCTCAATACAAAACTAAATCAATCAAATGATAATGATGAAAATCGGGGGGTTTCTTTTTTTCTCTTTTACAGTTCCTTTCCAAATCTTCTCTCAATGACAAATCTTATACATGTACAACTTAACGTATACTCACCGAAGCTACAAGCTGTGCATGACTCACAACAGCTATGTAATTATAATAAATTAATTTATATATATAAAGGACCTTTTGTTGCCGTTATATCCTATAAACGTTAATCGAGGTAGCTGTTTTTAGTAATTAGTAATTACTTTATTTGTTAATAGATTATAATTGACACCCTTAATTAATTTAACTATATATTAATTGGTTTATTATAACGGGTTTCGAATTATCTCCAGTTCCCTGAGTTGTCCATGTTGTTGAATGGTCTTTGCGTTTTTTAATTCTGTTAAGTCTACATTACACAACTAGTCTGTCTGTTTTCTGTGTTCTTTCTTGAGAAATTGAGTGCAGCGGGTAAGCAACACCCCCCCCCCCTATAGTTTGAGGATATACAAATGTTATTTTTGTTTGTGAAATATTTCAAATAGCAGAAACATCACTCGTAACTATACCCTTCCAGCCAGAATGTGGACATCGAGCCTTTTCCCTTCACTTCAATCTGCCCTCGAGGCTCTAGCTGAAAGCCTTTATGATTCTGTTGCAGCAACGTGGCTGCACTTTCGCTGAGCTGGGATGGATCTTTAGCGCTTCCCCGTTGCTTTCCATTCGACTGGCCGTATTGACCGTATCTCCAAACAGGCAATACCGCGGCATTTTCAGGCCCACCACAGGGCCACTATGCACCCCACATCGCAACTTAAGGTTGCTACCGGGTTGATGGGGATATTTTAGCGAGATGCGGATATTGGGCATTATTCCGTTTTGATTGGCAGTGGCGCCCTTTGAGAGATTTTTCGAGGCAAATGGGACAGTTTCTTGTGCATAAGCATGCTCTTCTTTGGACCAGGACCCGCCGCTTTTGCCGGGCGTGTCTTCTCTAGTATAGTCACCTCATCCTGCAACACCTTGATGGTATCAAACACTGTCTTTGCATCGCGGGGATTTGGTTTGCTTAATTTCATAAACAATGAAGCCTTTGCAAGGCAATCGATAGTCTTGGTCACTTCTCCAAAGCCTTGTCCTTTTGCTTTCTGGTCTTTAGCTCTCGCCTTTGTTCTCTGCAAATGCCGATTGTGACTCTGCTTGGCATACTCTGCATCTGCCGCATCATCAATGGATGAAGCCTGTACCAAATCCGTTTCACTTATTTGAGAGAAGTGGAAATGATGCAGGTCTTTTTGCTTCTTATCTCGCACTATGAATTCAAAACAAAAGGCAAATAAACAAATAAAAAAGGTAGAAAAGGCAATTAAGTACTTATTACACAAAGCAAGTACATTCTTGCAAACAGTAATTTCAGTACGCCACTTACGGTTCTTCTTAATCTCCATCAGCAATCGATGATGCTTCTCGCTATTGGTCAAGCATTCAATGGGCTTTGTACGATAGCCTGGGTACCTGTGCACAATCTCCTTGCCATTCACCACTTTAATTGCTGGCCGGTCTTTAGGAAAGCCAAAACAGTCCACTTCCACAGGCGGGAGGGCTCGCTTTCCTGGTGCCAAAAGCGGCTTCTTCTCTTGCCACCGCTTCAATTTCTCCTCCCATTGGTGCTGGCGAAACCTCATATTCTTTGGCCTTTTATCAGTGACTGGGGCGTCCACATATGTGGTGACTTTTTTCCCATCCTCTGTCACCTTCTCCGTCTCAAACACCCTCCCGGGCTCCTGGATGGCGTGGTAATTACACCGACGGAACTTGAACTTATGTATGATCTTACACCGATCCTCTGGCACAAATAAACCATGATGGTCTGGACAATTAAAGTATTGCTTTCCCTTGTATCTTCCATTGTGGCGGGTCGGGTGCGGGTTGTCCAACTGCACGCCTGCGAATCGACACGTTGGTTGATATTCCGAGTCAACAAACCCCACCCATTTGACCGTCCCTTGACCATACCGCGGCACTGCCACTCGATCCCCACACCCGAGAAGTCCCTGGAAGTTGAAATGCGCTGCAAAGAGTGTTTGCATGACTGGTACTTTGGTGTTATTGCTAGTGATTATATATTCAAGTGGTGCAAGGAGTCAGTGTGATTAGCTTAATGGGTAGTGATGGGTTGATAGGTGACAACAATTGGGTCTATTGGTGAACAAAGTAGACTTGATCAGTATATGCTTTGGCCAAGAACCAGTGAAGAATCAATAAAGATTGAAAGGAAAGCTTGCAAAAACAAAAGAAAACAAAGCAAAACAAACCGAAGAGAGAAACCCCCTTTAATTTTTCTTTTTCTCTTTTTAGATAACAAAGCCGAATTTCCACGTGACTTTTTTTTTTATATACTTAACTGGTGGTTGTGCCAGAACTTTTTCTAAAAATAACAAAAGCGCGGAATACATTTCGTTCCTTTTTTTTTATTTTGTTTTTGACAAAGCATTTATTTTTCCCGCTCCATTAAGACAAATTCAGCAGGGACGAGCAGTAGAGGAGCTCCAGCGCTTTGATACATCTTGAATCAATCAAAAGAAAGGGAGATATGAGAACACGCTACAGGTCCTTTGTCTGGTCAAGGCGGCCCCTTTTACTATCGGGAATAATTCTTCTCGCCGTAGTAGTACTTCCCCCCCCCGTCACAGGCACTGCCCCCTCCCGGCTACTGACTGACGCTGATCTGGTGGCCAAACTGGACAATGCCAAGGCCCGCACAGAGAAGTGTGGGACCAGCGGGGCCAACTGTGTGGACGCGGAGGAGTTTTATGGGGATCCCCTGCACCGCTATGTGGTATCAGTACGGCTGCCAGCGAATCATTGCTTCTCCTATCACACATTCTCCATGTGGACTAGTCTGGAGTTCTTGCAGAAGACAACTATAAAGGCATACGGGCTGGCTGCAGACATAGAGGTGGATTTTGAGCGGCAGGTTATCCAGCAACAGGAGGTGAAGGGTGTAAAATATGACTTATGGAAGGTATTGGACACGTTATTAGGCACGCTAAATACAGAGGAAGGGAATTATGGAGCCACTGGTGGTGCTAATTATGAGCGGTTCACCTACACCCATTCCGATAACAAGATAAACGGCTGTGTTGCTCTTTGGAATGTGCCTGAGGGGCAGGCACTGCAGGATAAGACATTGTGCTTCACCTTCCGGCGGGTCCACTTCACCGCCTGGGATGGTGTGGTGGAGCCTGGCACTCGCCTGATTGTAGAACTCCCAGTAGATGCCAAGAACACACAACCCATCAATAGCCCAGCTCTAAAGTCCATCCCCGCCAGTATGTGGCTTACATCGGAGAGGATCCTTATCTCCGATTTGCCGGCCTGGGTTAAATTCTTCTCTTACCTCCGCACATTGGTCTTCCATTATGGGCCCTGGGTGGACCGTTGCTCGGCCTCTCAATGGGGTTTAATACCCGTGCAAAGTGTTGCGGACCCAGAACCGGCACAGACATACTACGAGGAGTATCGCGACTCGTATAAAAACTTGTTTGTGCTTTTCGAAACCAAATATTATAACCGCAAACAAGTTTTAGAATATGCATTGAGCTCTGATCAGCTTGATAGTTTAAGAATCGCCTTACGTAAGGGTGTACAAAAACTTGGGGATACTGTTAGTATATGGAAGAGTCTGCGGGCATCAGAATGCCTAGTGCTTCGTACACTGTGGAACGAATGGAAGAAATGCCAGCCATGTGATGGGGAGGATTCATATCCTGTGGGGACGGAAACAGATGCCGCTGTGAAACGGTGGACAGATGATGTGTGCGATCACGCTCAGAGGGAGGTGGATCCGGAGAAGCTGTATGAACCATGGATCCCTGCCAAGTACTTGTGGAGGGTTATCCGTGAAGATGGCTATAAGATTGGAGCTTCGGGTATCCCACCAATGCAAGAAGAGCTGTAGTTTTACCAGCTAAAAAGCTAATAAATACTAAATGCTCCGGTGATGTTAACCCTTGCACTTGGTCAGTACTCGCAGGCGATAGTTCAAATGATGAGCTTAACAAAAAATATCAAACTAACTGAGTTAATGTGTAATGGATGGGGTGCTGCTTTCCGCTTAGGGTTCTGCCAGCATATAATAAGAGAGTATACCACAAAGAGGACCCTGAAGAGGACTGTCTTGCCTTCTTTGCTGTACTGGGTATGAAAGCATTTGAGCATTTGATGTAGCCCTTTGGTAAACGAACACGACCGAAAGCTATGGATGGGCTGTGCGAAGGGATAAACCTAGCTAGAGTGTCTTTTGAGCAGTTCACAGATATCATCTTTGTGAAGTGACCTGTGTGAGAATCCACGAGCTTTTCACACCTGTACTGGTCAGCGAATACGTACAGCTGCCCCCAATTAGACTCGAGAGTTGAACCTATAAGTTATTAATGCATTCATTTGTGTATCACGTGTAAGCAGAATAAATGGCATTATGATTATAATAATTTCTAAATATATCTTGTTTTTTTTATCTATAATACTAATAATTAATAAAATAATATTGTAATGTGATACTAGAGGGTGAAGGAGTTTAGGAGAGAGAGAGAGAGGAGGGTGGGGAGATTAGCAATAGCAAACCATAGGAATAAGATTAAGAGATATAGAATATGGGAGGAGAGGAGGAAGATGCCGAGGTGCATAAGAAGGGGGGCGGGGAAGTGGAAGAAAGGGAGGGAGAAGAGAGGAATGAGGGGACCGGGCGTGGGGGAGATTCCGGAGAGATAGGCTCCCCACTGTTGACAATGTACGAGCAAGGGATGGTGGAGCTAACCAAGAGTCACCTGTTGCCTATGGAGACTGATCGAGCCAATGACGAGGTGAGGGAAAGGGCGCGCAGAGAAGAGGAGCTGAAAGAGGTGCTCAAGAAAGAGATGGAGAGCTTTAAGAAGAATCACGGTAGTGGCACTGCTGCCCATCCTTGCACTACTGATAAAGAGATGGATGGGGCTAGTGGAGGTATGGATGTGGAAAGAGGGATAGAGGATCTCCTGAGTAGTGATCACCCACCAGATCTCCAAGTGATGCATCAATATCTTGAATTAATGTACAGCGAGACTGCGGAGAGGGCGCATCAGAACGCTTCCCGAGGAGTGGAGAAAGAGGAGGGTCTGGAGGAGGGTCTGGAGGAGGAGGAAGAGGAGGAAGAGGAGAATGGGGAGGAGGAGGAGGATCTGCGCAAAAGCAGGGTGTTAAAGTTGGCTCGGGGGTTGAGTAAGATATATGGGCGGGAAGAGGTGATGATGATGATTGAGGAGGTGCAAGAAATGTCAGACAAGAAGGGACTGATGTCACAACTGTCTCAGTCTCATGATTCCCATGTCTCCGAAGAGACAATTGGGAATGAGGCAGGCGCTTCGGGATCAATGAATGTGCCCGATAGCGGTGAAGGAGACGATGGTAGTGCTGTGGTGTGGGAGGGTATGGAAGAGCAGCTAGACAAGGTGGCGTTGGAATACGAAATGAGTAAAGGAGGTACCCATGGTTCTGGTGTCCTGGAAGAGGCGGACACACTGTGTGAGGGGGCTAAGTTCATGCTGAAAGAGGAGGAAGAGGAAGAGGAGGGGGAGGAGGGGGAGGAGGAAGGGCTGGAGGATCGGGAAAAGGTTAGAGAGCGTTTACAGATGGAAATAGACGAAGGTATTCATGGAGGAATGTTTGATCAAATGAAGACCCCTATGAAAAAGATAACAGTAGAGCACCATGGGTACATAGAGGATCCGGAAGAGGCGAATGAAAAAATCAAATCGCTTGAATTGCAGTTGCAGTTTGTACATGACCAACACATGGAAACGCTTCGATTATTGTATGACGAAGTGGACTCCTTAAAGGCAAAGACTCAGGATCTTACCTTTCAGTTACTGATGAAAAGTCGCTCACAAAGTCGCTCACAAAGTCGCCCATCAAGCCGCATATCCGATGCAGCACAGTCTTGGAATGACCTTTCCCATCGCTCCTCATCTCCTATGAAGCGCGCAGAGTCTCGAGGGTCTCACAAGGCCTTGTCTGGGGCCCTCCCAGAAGCCTCACAAAGAGAGTCATCCGTGAAATCGAAGCCCAAAAGCTCTACCCCAGGAAGGTCTTCTAGTGCCCGAAATTCTTCAAAAGGATCCGGTTCGACAAACGAAGCTACAGCGCCAAATTCAGAAGCGGCAACAGCCTCCGACAGACCTTTGTCCTCGGGCTCTCATTTCGCATCTAATTCAGCTGATGAGGAAAAAACGAAACAACTGTGTAGTGATATGGAAAATTATCGAAAAAAGAAAATTAGGAGTGTAAATTCCGGCTCTAATAATACAAAAGACAAACAGAAAAAAGCGCAAAAGAGTGAGGACAACAAGGCTGTTGTCCCGTACAATTCCAAAGCCGAGAGTGAAGACAACACTGGTGGGGCAAATAGTCAAACGAAGGAATCACAACCACATATATTCAAAGCTGAGCAATATGTGAAAATCATTCGAAGACTGCAAAATATTAACGACAATGCTCAGAGAGAAAATGCCAAATTGCGAGCTCAATTACGGACAATTTTCAATAACGAATTAGTTCGAACCACAGCTTCAGGACCGATAGCGAGTGGCGGTGGAGTGGATCCTCTGATAGTTCATAATGCGCAGCAGGACATGGGTGGTCTAATCACCGAAGCTGCAGCTCACGAGAACAACGCTGGGATGGCTATGAAGCAGTCCCACTCGCTCGCCCAAAATGTGGGATTTGGACAGGCAAGACGATTCTTCCAAAGCACTGTGGATCATGCACAGCGCCACCATCACGAGTATGTGTCTGTGGATCAGCGTCATCCCCTCCTAAAGCACACTGAGGGGACTTCATCTCAAGCCCCACCAGGGTCCTTGCAGCAGCAACACCCTTCAGCTCTTCCTCCTATCCCCCTGACTGATCCCAGCTATAATAACGTAGATCGGGAAAAAGAAATGCAATTGGAATGGTATAGTTCCG
Source organism: Ichthyosporea sp. XGB-2017a (assembly GCA_002811675.1). Taxonomy (NCBI): domain Eukaryota; class Ichthyosporea; order Dermocystida; genus Chromosphaera; species Chromosphaera perkinsii. The sequence goes on along the minus strand of PDIM01010317.1, from coordinate 205,366 downwards.
CGGCACCGGATGGATATGCAGGCGGAGTGGGACCAGAAGGCGGGGGAGGGATTGAAACATCAACGACTGGTATCACACATCTCAACGAGGCTCTCATTCACAATCCATATCACAACCTACCAAGCCTAATCCAGGTCCAGGCGCCTGTCACTATGGTCAAGGGAACTCTCCCTACATACAAAAAAGCTCAATTAGAGATGGCCGAGGCGTTAAAAGGAGGACCAAAGCACTTTCATGCGGTTCAGAAGAAGGTGGAGGAAAGGTTAGATGCCAGCAGGGAGGAAGAGAAATATTCTCATGGTAATGATAAGCATGATAATGAAGCAGAGAAATTGAAGGGAAATGCTCTGGTTAAAGGTTATACGAATTTTCAACTGCCTGCGCTAAAGACAAATATGGGATCCAAAGCCGTGCAGCGTATTCGAAGAACCCAACAGTTGCAGAGATATCGACTTGGACGGCAGTTTATATGAAAAAAGTGACAAAAACAATAATAACCAGTAAGTTTATTTAAATTTGAACAATAAAAAAAACAAATAAATGGGGAAAAGAAAGCGAAGCAAACGAAGAAAAGCAAAGTGGGAGTTACAAAGTAAAGTAAGGTAAGGAACCAAACCAAACTGAACAAAGGAAATACTCCGAGCTACATGACGTTGAGAATTAGTGAGTGAGTGAGTGAGTGAGTGAGTGAGTGAGTGAGTGAGTGAGTGGAGGTTGGAGGAATTAGGGATTTCGACACTCAATTTCGCAATAGTTAAAATTTTAACAGAGTGTGGCGTGGTGCGTTATAAATTATGGATCTCAACTGCCAAATGTATGGGGATCCCGGTACAAATAAAGTTTATTAGTCCCTGCCTCCACGACCATGTTTAGTTTTTAAAACAAGTGCTGTAGAAGGAATCTTGATTCCTGCTGGACTGTTGAATTGCCAATACTAGAGGGATTGGGGCTGCTGTTTGTGTGTGTTTGTGTTGTTGTTTGTTTCTGTAGTTAGGGAAACTAAAACCCAACCAAAGAAGGAGAAGGAGAGAGCAGAGAGTGGGGTCTCAGACTGTTAACATTTTTGTAGCTTATCTGAAATTGTTAATTATTATAAATCATAATCATGGACATGGACTACATGGTGGGGGCTGCAGGGGTCCACGGGGAGGACCACGAAGGGGCAGGGAATATCACATGGGCAGGGATTATGCTGGCGTCGTCCCTGATCCTGATCAATGGGGCTCTGTCTTTGTATCTGCAGCTGGGGCTGGAGAAGAAGCTGCTGGTGAGTGCACTTCGTCTTGTGGTGCAGCTGAGTGCCTTGGGATTGATTCTTAAGCCGGTGTTTGAGGAAAAGAACCCGATTTATGTGATTGCTTTTCAATGTAAGTTTGGGCTGTGTACTTTAAAGGAAAATCTGTGACGACAATAAGAAACTAACTCTCTGTTTTTTGCGTTTTGTTGTTTTCTTTTTTTTTGCGCTAATCCAGCTGTTCTTGTCCTTTTGGCGGCATACGAGACAACGTACAACAAAACTAAACTTCAGTACACGGGAATGTTCCTTAATGTGCTCGTGTCGATCCTTCTGAGTGCAGGACTTAATATGGTCATTGGAATGTCCTTCATCATCACCGGTAGCCCTTGGTACGAGCCCAGGCGCCTCATCCCCGTCCTGGGGATGCTCCTGGGGAATTCTATGACCGCCATGGCTCTGGGCCTTAACTCAATCCTGAGGGACTTTACCGAAAACCGCGATAAGATTGAACTCTCCCTTGCGTATGGTGCTACTCGCTTTGAGGCATGCCGCCCCATCCTGACAGAGGCCATCCGTACTGGGCTGCTTCCCGTGTTGAATATGATGAGTGTGATGGGACTTATTGCCATCCCGGGGATGATGACTGGTCAGATCCTCGGAGGGACACCTCCAATGGTGGCCGCGCGTTACCAGCAGGCCATCATGTTCCTCATCTCCTCTTGTGCCGCCCTCGCGTGTGTGGGCTGCTGTGTGATGACAGTGACGCTGATGTTTGATGGCAAGCACAGGCTCCGAGGAGGTCGTATCTCCCGCAAACAGTCTTGGTTGAGTATTGCTTTCCGTGGTGTTAGTTCCGCAGTGTTTTATTTGTTCACCTGTGCGTGTTGTCGGGCAGGGGTTGTTCCTGAGGAGGAAGTCCAGCCTCGGGGCAAACAGCAACAAGTCGGTAACAAGGGCACGGGGCCAAGCGAGACCACCAAACTCTTGCCAAAGTAGAGCAAATTCATATAAAAACACCGTTCCCGATTGGCTTATGTTGCTGTGGGAAGGATGAAGAATTGGAGGATATGATCAAAGTTATCAAAAGCTAAAAGGTCGAGTAGAGCATCCTTTGTTTTAGATTTCTTTTCGTTGTGGGCATTCTTGGAGTCAGTTGGATGTGTGTTTTATTTGATTTCATGAACGCCTTCATCTGTGTGGAATGGAATTTGTTGGGTTTTAAATTAAACAAAAATCCCGTGTTCTAGAAGTAGAAATTGGAAAGAGGTATCAATCATTGTCATCAATCACAAATAAAGAAACATGACCCATTATTCAGTATAGATAGATATCTCATATCCCACACACTGCAGTGTTGCCTACCAGATGTTTCCAGGGTCCTTTAGCAGGTTGCCACCAAACCCAAAGGAGGACCAAAAAGCCCCCAATGCACTGGTATTCTTATTGTTATTATTATTGCCATTGCTCTCATCAGGGGTGCCAGTACGAGTACCAGCTGCAGGGGTGGAGGAGGATCTCCCTCTCAATGGGGCTCCCCCTACATATGACCCTGTCTCCGTCCCCAGCCTGGAGGAATAGTCCCTGGAGGAGGAAGGGGACGCATCCGCAGCAACCTCAACAAAGCCCATTCGCTCTGCTGCAGTGGCACGTCTGGAAGGTTGGTAAGCGGGCGACTGGCGGATTTGGTGACTGCGCTGCTTCTGATGGGATACGCCTTGGTTCACCCTCTTCTCTTCCTCCACATCCAACACCCGCAGCTGATACGGAAAGGGGATGGCCTGTTGGTTATCAGGCCGAGGGACATGATCCCTCCTGGAGTTGATGTGAGTTATAACCATAAGCATGTGCTGCTCCAAACACAGCCTCACCCTCTCCCCGATAGCCCCCGGAGCTTTAGAGTCTGTCTTGCTTCTAGTCTCCCTACTCCCCCTCTTCCCCTTTGTCTCTCTCCTCTGTTCACCCCCCCCCTCCTCCCCTTCTTCGTCCTCTTCCATCTTCACCTGCACACACCATTGCTCAAACACCCCACACACCGGGGAACTCAGAGACAACACCACACTACTACTCCCCCGCCCAGCCCGTACCTCCCCTTGCATTCGCCTCGCACACTGATCCACCATCCCCATCCACTCCCGCACCACTTCATCCTGGCCCCCTCCTCCTCCTCCTCCTCCTCCTCCTCCTCCCCGGGTGTGTGCCTGGATCTGGGTGTACACCAGTCCTATGATGTATCCACACTCCACCACACGCCCCTCTACCCGCCCCAAGGCACGATGAAGCATGATACACTGCAAAAGGCACCGCACCGCCTCGGGGATCTGCTCAACACCCCCCACACACACCCGCATGTGGATCCTCACCGGGAGACCCTCCCTTCCCCCCCCGAGGGGCCTCACCTGCCCTGTGGATCGCCGCGAAGAAGACGCCATTACAGACAACCCACTAACTACTATTGAGTGACCCTCACGATAAAGAATCTTCCTCTATTCTTTGTTTCTTTTTAGGGAGGGAAGCGGATTAATTTATATTGCTCTTTTGCTTGATTAATCCTTACACCTTATCAAAAACAAAATAACAAAAACGAAACAGAAATCCACCAACACCAAGAGAAAGATGGACTCTTCACCACCCTCAAATACTTTATCCTTTGCGAAAGGGCACAAGAAAGAGGCCAATTAGCTGTACGGGGGGGGGTGCACAAAAAATTAAATTCCATACCCCTAAAGGCTTTTTATTTTTTTTTTTGTGTGCATTGTGATATTTCCTTTTTGATGCTTTCCTTTTGTTTCTTATCTGTTTGCTTTACTGTGTGAACTCCAATTGATATCTTTCACACCACTACTATAATAATGAAATCATCTAAAGTAACAGAAACAATAATATAATAAGAAGAATAAAAGAATCCCGGGATAAACTAGCTCTTTGTGAATTATTCTATCCCATTCGAATCGAATGATAGGCTGTCCACTCAATGGATCAATGTCCCATCATTTCTTTCATTCATTCACGCTGGATACAGTGCCTTCACCCCTCCTCTACCTCTTCGACCTTGCCCGATAAGAGATGCCAACCCATGGGAATAATTCTTGTTGTAGAGATGTTGATTGACACCCTTCCCCCCTCACCCTTCGTATCTTTTCAATCATTCCACTCTCCGACGCGTATCTCCATCCACATTCCCCCTCCCCTGCCATGGCACCATCTCCTACGGATGGTCTACCCTGTTCCCCTGATGTCCCAGCTAGCGACAATTAACACAGGGACCCATCCGCAAATCTGCGCCTGCAGATGGTATCCACATCATACTCTTGCACAATGCTCTCCATCCCTACAAACATCGCCTTTGAGTCAGGACTGAAGCACAGACCACTGATGTGCTGGTCGCAATCATACGGCGCCACGCGGATGGTCTGGCGCTCATTAAAGGTCCGTGCGTCCACTACGTGGACATATGATGTATGCTCGCTGAATGCCAGCAAGTCGATGGCGCTATTGCGGGTGAACTTTACACTTCGACAAGCCCCTTTTACCTGAGGGGACTGTTTGCTGCCCAATTTGGCGAGAGGATATGCCACATTGCGGATGTCCCAGGCGGTTACATAACCATCTTGGGAAGCCACGGCAAATTTATCCGAGCTGCAATTCCACGCACAACTAAACCCGGCATCCGTTGTAGCAGTGAAAGAGGTCTGGCGGTGGTACCCGTTACGGACATCGAAGAGCCACCCTTGTTTGGAGTCTCCAACAGCCACCATCTTGGTGCCATCTGGAGAAACGGCGGTGTAGTTGACTGCGGTAGGCATAGGAAGGTTGGAGACGTGTGTGAGGGAGGGCAATGAATATATTTTGATTGTCTCGTCATTGTTGGAGATGAGCAATCGGGTATCGTTCAGATGCTCCGATATGCACATTGAGTTATTGATTGAGCCTCCAACAGACGTGATGAAGGAATTCCCCAACTCCATATTCCGCACCATCAACTGGGAGCGTTGCCCGCCTGCCGCCACATAACCACACCCCACCGTCATTGAGGTGGGCGAGAAGGTGAGGTCTTTGAGAAGCTCTTTACTCTCCTTAGTCCTGGTGTTGTAGCGAAGCACATTGTTTTGGTTCACGTACACAAACTCTTCACGGCTGAATGGAGAGTGGATCAAGTCCCTCAACTGCCAGTGTTGGATGGTGGACTTCTGAGGGTGTTTGATCGGGAACGGGTTTAGAAACCGCGCATCCTCTCTCACCTGTATCTCTTCGTTTATCGTCATATTCTCCAAGCTATTGATATCCCAGCTCCCTTCTCCACTATTGCTGTTTTGCTCGCCCCGGTAGGTCGCGTGACGTGTACTAGCTGTTCGGCGTCCCCTTCTACTGTTCGTGTACAACTGGTTATAAAATTGACTCAGAAATTCACCCTGGGCCTGCTGTTGGTTTATGCTACTGCGGCTATTCCCTGCTACTCGTGTTGTACTTGTACCAATATTTCTTCCAGAGCGATGTGGCCTTCTATTACTATACAACCTCCGGGTTATTCGCGACTCCTCTTCTAGATCTTCTTCGTTCTCTTCTTCCTCGTCTAGCCCGTTGCTCGATTGTTGCTGCCTTTCCCTAAAGTCTCCCACGTCTTCGAAATCCTCCTCGTAGTTGTTAAGATCCTCCTCTTCTTGGGCCTCCTCTTGCTCTGTTTGTGCGGTGCTGCTTCTATTGGCTGCTTCCCTGCCCTGTGGTACTCTGCTTGTTGGATATTCTTCGTTCTCCTCCTCTTGATCCTCCTGCACAAAGATCCGCATGAATAAATGAATACATTCAAACCGCGGCTGTGTGGGTGTGCCTATATGAATACTTCAAATGATCCTTCCCCCTTTTAAACTTTCTTCACTTCTTGATTGTCGATCTTTAATACTCAACTGATACGATATTATGCTTGAAACTGTCAATTAACAAAGATAAAAAAAGTAAATCAGTTTCTTTTTCAGCTGATTCTTCCCCGGAGAAACTTTGAACTTTTTTTCTTCCTTGTGTCTTCTCTTTTTTCCTTTTTTCCGTCTTCGCAATAACAAAATCTATAGCTATTGATCTCCTTCAAAGCAAAAGTCCATATCTGTATTAAGCTGCGTGAACCAGTCGCTAGAAGAACAAAGCAGCATAAATTATAACCAGCTCTATACTTTTTAGCAGTTATCCACAGCTAGATCATATTAGATATAGGTCAAATCAGTACCATTCGATTTGGTAAAGCAGCTGCATGGTAAGTAATTCTGGCACAACCAGCCTCCTCGCCTCCAGCCGAAATGCCCAAAAGCGGATAATCGAGTAAACATCGCTGCCTATATAAGGTATTCTATTTCCGTATCAGGCAATTTTATTGATCTGAGCGCCGCTTTTTATATACATTTACCAGTACTGCTTTATTTTATTATTTATTTATTTACTTTAATGTTTGCTCTCTTGTACAGCTTATCTAACATATCATCATGTAGCTGCGAGCAGTCTAGTACATAGATAGCTTCTCACAACTGTACAACATGCATGATGCGTCATGCATTTATTTCTATGTATTTGTAACAAATTATGTACATACACAAGTAAAAATGGCTTTTCCAAGGGCTTTTTTACTCGATATAAGAATGCAGAATTGAATGACTCATGTGTTGATAGTAACTTGAACATGCTTTCCTAAAGCACCCAGTTGTGTCCTTTGGGCCACTTGCAGCTAGTACGTCCTGTAAAATAGAAAACAAATACCAAAGGGAATTCAAGGTCTGGCTAGGCTTCGAGCTTTAGAGCTGAGGATGGACCAATTAGTACATTATATACAAGGGTTATGAGTAGCTAATATACGTACGATGGGCGATATTTCACAGTCCAAAATTACTGGCACATTTAACTTGCGATACATGTACAAAGGATAAAGAGAAAATAAGGTAGCTTTAGTTTTTCTCCAGGTTATTCACTTTATTTATATCCTTTTTTCTTTCATTTTTTTACGATCTGAAACATGTACAAAGTAGATAGATTGACTATGAGCAATATTCTTTCGGTTTTTGTGAACGGGAAGTTTTCTATTTACAGTACGAGACAGGGGTGGGGGCTGCTACCATCTTCCTCTTACCAAAGACCCCAGCCATTCCAAGACCATTGGCGACACAGGTCTTCCTTCTTCACCTCCTTGTCCAAAGGCTGGGTCATGTTCTCCACAATAACATAAGAACGCAGGGTCTTCACATTGGGCACAAAGTGGACCTTCTGCCACACTTTACTGCTCACGAATGTCTTCACCACAGCAACCAGGGCAGCCAGAGAGTCCGTGGGGTGTACCAGATAGACCGCACGAAGGTTCTTCCTGTCCTCGCGTGTAAACCTTTCGTGGAGCATTCGAAGAAACCACAACGGGGGACTTTCCTTCAGACCCGCGTGGAAGTAAACCACCGCATAAGGCTCTCCCTTCCCTTTGCTGCCCAGCTCTTCTAGCTTGCATTGTACATAGACAAGCATATCTTCCACGTACAGAGAGCAGCCCCCTTCAGACTGCTCGCGGTCCGCATTAAAGGCTCCCTCTGGTACCCTGCACCCATGGCACACAACCACATTCACCCCATCGTGGTTCACCCCTCCCCCACTAATGAAATCAAACCCCCGCTGATACAGAGCTCGCTGTTTTTGTTGCTCCCGTTCCTGCTCCTCCCCCAGGTCAATGGTGGTGTTTACGGAGTCACTGCCATTGTGATCATCCAAGGACTGGGATCCACCCAAGGGCAGCATGGGAACGGCTCCCTCCATCGTATTTGCCTGTAAGATTGAGTCACTTCTTGCGCCAACAGTATCGCTACTCATAACTGATGGATGCTTTCTAAAATAAGATATGTAGAAAAAGTGTAACAAGATTCTAAAAAACAAGAAAACAAAAAAATTATAAAAGCTCAAAATGGGTTGTTCTTTCTTTTCTTTCGATTTTTTCTTTCACAAAAAAAAAAAAAAAAGTCACTACAAAGCAAACAAATCTTTGGAAAAAAAAAAACAAACTCCTTCAACAGATAACAATGAAATCCAAATCTACGTCACTGGCCACTGCTGGTGTATACAGTTCTTGTGCAAGTGAAAGACATGAAGGGAGGCTTATTATTATTATAAGAAAAATTAGCAAAATAAATAGCCAATTAAATGATGAGGGGGCGGGGTATCAGCCAATCAGCGGCGGGGTGGTAGGGTTATGGGTGTTGGGGGGGGATTGGAGGTGGGGATTCTCCGCACGATTGAGGGGGGGAGTTTTTCCGCGGCTACCGGAAGGATAATTATAAAATTTTCTTTTTCTTTCCATTTAATTTAGTTATAGGGCAGTCTTTCTTAGTACTTCCGATGGAGGAGGAGTGCAGCTACAAGCTGTGTATCGAGTATATATATTAGCCGTACTGTGGTTGTTTTGGTTTGAAGGATAATTGGTTCAACCTTTTACTTTTTGTTGATTTGGTTATTTGTTGTGCTTGTTGATTGATTGGTTTGTCTCAATATGGCTGATACTCCAGTTCAGAATATATCAAAGGTAAGCAGGAGAAGGAGAAAGGACGTCAAAAATGAAACTAACTACTCACCGGGTAGATGCCCGTTCCGGTTCCGGTATCCGAACGGAATGGAAAAGGATCTAGGCTCTCTCGCTTGCTTTCTGAATGCGTATTGTGTTGAAGTGTTGAAGTGTTGAAGCGAATGATTGTTACTAACTTTGGTGTTTGTTTTACTTTTTCTTTTTGCATTCAGATTGTGTCCGAGGTGCGGGCAGCGTACCGTAAGAATGGAAGCAAGCTGCGTCCCGAGGCATATCGCCGGGAGCAGCTTCTGGCCATGTATGAAATGGTGAATGAAAACCAGTCGAGGTTCACGGAGGCGCTATTCAAAGATCTTGGCAAGTCCCCAGAGGAGTCCAAGATGGGAGAGGTGTACATGACCCTTGGGGCGATCAAACATACCTGTGCCCACCTCCACGAGTGGATGCAGCCCCGCCCGCAGCCCGTTGGGATTGCAAATAAGACGGACACGGCTGTGATCATTCCGGAGCCTTTGGGTGTGGTGGCCAATATCTCACCCTGGAATTACCCCATGTTGCTTGCTCTGGATCCTCTTGTGGGTGCCATTAGTGCCGGTAATGCGTGTGTGCTCAAGCCTTCGGAATTGTCACCGGCCACGTCTGCCGTACTGGCGGAGCTTATCCCCAAATATCTCGATAATGAATTTTACAGAGTGATTCTGGGAGGGATTCCGCAAACCACTGCCCTGTTGAACGAACGCTTCGATCACGTTTTCTTCACCGGCTCCCCAATGGTTGGCAAGATTGTCATGGCAGCAGCAGCAAAGTTCCTTACTCCGGTCACTCTCGAATTGGGAGGCAAATCCCCTTGTGTGGTCCTTGATGATGTAGATGTGGATGTAGCAGCTAACCGTATTGTGTGGGGAAAATTCTTCAATACTGGGCAGACTTGTATCGCCCCCGACTATCTCCTCTGCAGTCGCGCGTTGCAACCCAAGTTGGTTGAAGCAATCCGGGCTTCCATTAAGTCCTTCTTTGGCGATGAACCTAAGAAATCTACCAACCTTGGTCGTATTATCACTGAGCGTCATTTTGATCGTCTTGCCTCCTTCCTGAAAATTGGCAAGGTGGCTCTGGGTGGGGAGACAGACAAAGATACAAAGTACATTGCCCCTACTGTTCTGACCAATGTTCCCTTGGACAGTGTTGTTATGCAGGAAGAGATCTTTGGGCCTATCCTCCCCATTGTCAATGTGGAGAGTGTGAATGAGGCTATTGAGTTTATCAATGATCGCGAGAAGCCTCTTGCGCTTTACGTCTTCACAAATGACTCGTCCAAATCGGATAAAGTTCTCAACGAGACATCATCTGGAGGCGCATGTGTCAATGATACTCTGATGCACATCTCGGTACATTCACTTCCCTTTGGTGGGGTGGGTAATTCTGGAATGGGTAATTACCACGGACAGGCCTCGTTTGAGTGCTTTTCCCACAAACGATCTGTGCTGAAGAAAGCAGCAGGATTGGACTTCGTTAACACTGCTCTTCGCTACCCACCCTACCAGCAATCTCGCCTTGACATCCTCAATGCGGTTCTGTTTGGGGTAGGAGGCCCTCACAAGAGTGCCCCGCTGCCCTGGATGCGCTATGCTATGCTGGCCAGTGCCTGTGCGATTGGGTATGCATACCAGAATGGCATGCTGAAAGAGTATATGGAGAAGTTCCTGAACTAGTATACACCTTCTCTTTCAAGTAAACCTAGAAGCCTGTGTGTGTTACTCTCTACGGGGAAAAGATACAGGGACCTTAATGTGATGGGTTTTATTGATCTTCTTTGTCAAGCATCTCTTACATGCGCCCCACACCCCCTCTTTCACTCTCATTTTGTTGAAATAAATATAAAATAAATTTCCGAAGCACGTGTATTGTGAACAAATAATTTTGAAAATGTTCTCAAAGAAGGGAAGGGATGGACGCTGTTCCTTTGTTAGTGCTCAACAATATCTTCCTCAGAGTCTCCAAAATGTGATGCCTTTGGCTTTCTCACTGAGTGCTTGTCCGTGTCAGGAACAAGGATCCCAACCACAGGGTACTTGGCAAATGTTCCCTCCCATCCCCTCAGGCTGTCCCATTGCTCGCGAGTGAAGTTCTCCAGGCTATCCCATTCTAGCCCTTGCAGTGACTCAGGATCCAGATCACCATTGGCCAGTGCTCTACTGGCATCCCGCCCCGCAAACAAGCCGTAGGGTCCTTCGGGCCCATAGAAGCGGCGAGCCTGGGACACATTGTACACTCGGTGGTTCACACTTACCAGGATCAGGTCCCCGTTTCGTCCATCATAGGAGCGCAGCTCGGATAAGGTAAATTTCATTGGCCCTTCAGGCTCCTTGCTGTCGTCATGGTTGGGATCGTGATTGGGATCCTCTTGCTTGGCTGCCTTATTCCCCTGAGCCTCTATCAGTGCAGCTCTTTGACGTTCCTGTGCCGCTTCGTACCTCGCATTCAGATCCACTGGGATCTCCTCCCCCCCACTGGCTCCTCTCGCTCTCCCCTCTGCCGCATTAGCCACGCACAAAGCGAGATTATAAGCCAGCAGCAGCAGGAGTACCACGGAGAGGAATATATTAAGCGGGCTCTGGACAATCTCCTCGTACACTCCTGCTACGGTCTCGGCCACGGAAGAGTATTGATAATAATAATCTAGATTGAGATACATTTTCTCCTAATATCAAAAGCAACAGAACGCACACAAAGTCCAACAATAAACACACACGCGGGTCTGTGGGATAAACGGGATTGATAGCAACACAGCAGGCTAAAGTGCCAGATCTGGACTTAAAGTAAAGCTGTCCTGTGTAGCTGTACTAATAACAACAAGAGGGGAGAGGATCAGGTGATGGGTCAGCTGAGAGTTACAGTAGTGTAGCTGTGTGGTAATTAACCCCTAATATTAGTAAATTAAAAGGAGCTGTGTGTGTCCCTGCAGCTGGTTGTTGTTGGTGTTGTTGTTGCAGGACTGGTTGGATTTGTTGTAACTTGTGTGGAGAGAGGGGTGAGTAGTCATGAGGGTGGTTGTGCAGGGGCTGTTGCTGCAGATTCGAGGACAGGGGTACAGGGGAAGGTGGTTTGCGAGGGATCAGTACAGGCCCGGTGGGACTGGGAGGTTGGGGATGTATCTCTCGTCTTGTTCCTACTCCTCTTCCCCCTCGGGGTCAAGTTCTAGTGGTGCGTTGCCCGAGTCTATTCGGGAGATCCTTGCGGGTGCTGGTGCTGCTGGGGAGTCTGCCCAGGTGATGCAGCGGGTTCAGGTGAATGGCTGGGTGTTTAAATCCACCAATACCAAGCACGGGGTGTTTGTGGAGGTGAAGGATGGAAGCACGCAGGAGGGAATCCAAGTGGTGCTGCCGCGTGGGGAGGACGAGGCTGGGCGGAGGAAGATCCCTGCAGGCACGTGTGTACGTGTAGATGGGGTGCTACAAGGGAGGCCTGAGGGGAGTGTGGGGAAAGGGCCAGGTAAGAGTGGCCTGTATGAGGTGATTGGGGAGGCTGTCCAGGTGCTGGGTGAGGTGGATCACGGGGGCGGGAAGTATCCTTTGTCCGGCAAAACCCATTCCCTCGAGCAGCTGCGCTCTGCATTGCATCTCCGTGCCCGATCACAGAGCAGCCGGGCCGTTATGCGAATCAGGAGTGCATTGCAGCTTCATTTGAATGTTTTTTATCAGCAGGTTGCAGGTTTTTTTCAGATCCCAGCACCTGTGTTGACGACCATTGACTGTGAGGGGGCGGGGGACATGTTTGAGGTGTGGAATCGAGTGCCAGCGGAGGAAAAGGAGGGGCTGGAGGGGCTGAAAGGCAAGGAAAGTTCTTTAGTGTTGAGATCAGACGACGGGAAAAGCACCTATACAGCGCCATTCAGAGTGCCCACTTATCTCTCCGTGTCCGGGCAGTTGCATGCGGAGACATTTGCTGCGGGAATGGGGCGGGTGTACACATTTGGTCCCATTTTCCGCGCAGAAAACTCGCAGACGCGTCGTCATTTGAGCGAGTTTTATATGCTGGAAGCAGAACTGTCCTTTACGCGAGGAAAAGAAGATGTTATGGGGGTGCTGGAGGACTCGCTCAAGTACTCGGCCCGCCATGTCCTGAAAGAGCGGGAAGAGGATCTGCAGTTTCTTTCTGGACTGACCAAGGTAGATCTTGTGAAGAGAATTGAGGATTTTTGTAAATGTGAGTTTGAGAGAATCACTTATACCGATGCAGTAGATATCCTTAGAGAAGTTTCCCCAACCAGTAACCTGTCTTGGGGCGATGATCTTAGTTCTGAGCATGAGCAAAGCCTTATTTCCCATTTCAACAAACCCGTTTTTGTTACAGATTATCCCGCTGTTCAGAGACCTTTTTATATGCGCGTGAACACGGAAAGCGAGGGAAGTGTTGAACAGAATCGAATAACGGTATCAAATTTCGATCTGCTTCTTCCGGAGGTTCTGGAAGCAGCAGGGGGAAGTGTGCGTGAAGAACGGCTTGATGTGCTTCTGGAAAGCATGCAGAGACATGGAATGGGGCACACAAACAAGAAAGGGGTGTTTAAAGAAGATCCCAAGTATACTTTCTACACAGATTTACGGCGCTTCGGGAGTTGTCCCCATGGGGGCTTTGGGATAGGCTTTGAGAGGATTGTGATGTATGTAACGGGGATGGACAATATCAGGGATGTTGTGCCCTACCCCAGGCACGGAAGAATATGCTACCACTAGATTAATCTTTTGCACCCTCAATTCCAATATCGATATTGGTTGGCGCCTCAGTTTTTCATTCCATTCGAGTAGACTTATTTAGTTTTTTATTATGTAGCCATGGCATATGCGTACGTCTAAAAAAAAAGTAAGACAGAAAGAGAAGGGAAATGTTCGGTGAGAAACGCAAATTATGAATTATGAAATGAGCTGTGAAAATAAAGGATGGAAGCGATTGTACGTGTAGAAAAACAAACTCACGATGCCTTTGAGAAAAGAGAACTCAAGTGTGTGACAAAGATATAGTGAACATAAGAGTCGCTTAAACAGGCAAAATTTCAGTTTGCACTCCACCAGAGTTAGCAGCGGTGGAGTCTACTTCCATGGGATCAGCTGCTTCACCTTTTGAGCTTTCATCGTTGTTTTCCAAAGACGCTTCAGTCCCAATAACTTTCGCATTACCATTTTCTAAAGATGGCTCCCTAGGAGCATCATCCTCATCTTCCTTTTCTCGTACTTCCTTCTCAGCAGGCTTATCTGATGCATCTGTCATTTGTCTATCATTGCCTGTATTTCCGCTTACTCCTTCAATCGTCTGCCCCTTTACGTTGGCATCATCGGCGACGTCATCGGCTTCTGTTGTAGGCTCCTTCGAAACAGTTTCACTGGAAGGATTATCATTTTCAGGACATTCCAACGCGGCTTTCAGTGATGCAAGGCGCGCTTCCTGTTCATCTTCCCCAGAATTTTCACTTTCCGTTGCACGAAATTCATCAATCCTAATTTTCTTTCCAAAAGATCCAATGGCTTCAGGTGGATTGCCGTGCTCTACCGCATTTTTAAGCTCTTCTTCTGTTACTAAATTTCCAGGAGATGTATATTCACTCAGAAATGCTAAGTTATTGGTAATACGATGGGCAATTTTAATTTCGTCTTCAGAAGGATCAATGCTTCCACGCACAAGCCTCTCGTTCTGCTTTAGTTTCAGCTCTCGCATTAGGTAAAAATTGTGATCAAGAAGAGCCTGTATATATCCACTCACACTTGAAGAAGCTTTCTCAACAGGTTCCAAGGGCTCTCTTGCTCCCGCAGAGCCTTCTGCAGAAACAACGACTGCATCAACTTGTTTAAGAAATGATGAATTATCATCTTTCACAGACTCAGCATTCTTCAAATTTTCAACCTCATTCTGGGTTAAAAGAACATTAGAGTCCGGTTCACAGTCGGTGAGATTTTGGTTGGCTGCCTTGTCAGCAATGCGTTCATTTTCTTTGGCCTTTTCGTCCATATCCTTAACGACTTCATCCCCGCCTTTGGTTAGGCAATTTAGGATTTCATCTATGTGCTTTCGCACATCGTATTTGGTGTCTTTCGTAAAGTTTCTTACATTGTTGGCATAGTGCAAACCGGCCCTGTCCCCATAGGTCAGGTATAACAGGTCTGAATCAAGCTTGGACAGGTTTGATTTCGAACTGTCATACTTCGGAAGCATGCTCGAGTAAGGTCCCGTAAGCAGGTAGTTCACAGGAATGATCTTGTTACGCTCATATTCAAGAATAGGTTTATCATGTGGGAGCACAGGGGCCTTAGTACTGAAATGTCGAAGCCGAGGAATCGTTTTCTCGTAATCCACAGCGTTGGAGACTATCTTTAAAGTAGGCGAATTGTCACTATCATTAAACACAACTTCACCTTTCTCATTCCTTGAATACTTGAGCACTCCTGGGGCGTATTTTTCGGCGAGTCTTTGGGCCGCATTAACATTGGCAATTTTGGCAGTAGTCTCCACCCGTTTCGGGTTCTCGACTGGGGCATCAATGGTCTCCCGAACTGGTCTACCACGGGAACCTTTAGGCGGAGTGTCCTTTGCTGCTCTTCCTGTTCCCTTGCCCCCTCCAGAGCTACCTGCGGTCGAGTGTGCGCCAGATCCTCCACCTCCAGCAAGAAGGTTCTTTTGCTTCTCTCTTGTTTTTTTGCGATAGGCGTTTATCATCCTATCCAGGGCATTTTTTTCCTTTTCAATGCTCTTCAGGCCCGATTTGAGCAGCTTTTTGGCCACTTTGTGGTATATAGTGTCCGGAGTGTTGTAGGTCATTGCGTTTCTCATTACAAGTTCATAATGAACTCGATACTGCTCTACACTCTCATACACACCTTTATCAATGTTCTTCTGCATAGTCTCGAAATCCATAGGCTCTTTTATGATCTGGTCATACCCTGGGGCAATGGAGTTGTCGACTGGTTTCGCAAAGAACATATACTCGTCCTTGGAGCAGAGAAAAGTGTGTAATTTGTTCAGGACTTTGCCCAAGGCCGCGGCTTCTGGTCCCCCGGCAGCTCCCGTAGCACTATCACTCACCACCGATGGTGACATTGCCCGCAAGCTGGTGTCTACATCACTCCGGTACCCAGTGCTGCTCCCGCTAACTGTACGGGCCTTCTTCGAGGGACTCTCCCCAATACTGAACCCTGCTTCTCCTCCTTCCCCCATGTCATTCTTTCCCCCTCCGCCACTCTCCTCCATCCCATTTGCAATAACTTTGGCGGCCGCATCTCCTCCTGCAGCACCACTCCGGAAGGTTATTTTAAACACTTTGTTCCCATCAACACCACCTCCACCACTGTTCTCTTCGCTACCACTTCCCACAAGGACGGAATCCCCAGTTACACCCCCTGCTGTTTCGGAGCCTTGCCCTAGCCTCAATCGAATCTTTAAGGGATTTCCCCCTCCTTCTGCTCCTCGTCCCTCCGTCTCTGTTTCCGGCTCTTCTGATCTCCCCCTCTTCTTTCCTCCACGCCGTCCCATATTCTCACTCCACTACACACGCTCACAAAGTGCACAGCTTTTTTGATGGCTCCACAACAAGTGGTAAGCGGGATTCTTTGCTTGAAGAGGTGCTCACTCCAGCCTCTTTCTTGGTTAGCACAGTGCTTCTACTGTAGAAACACAATAATCAACAGTTGGTTAGATAAATAACCGCCTTTTCCACAGCACTCAATTTCTGTCTCTCTCTGTCTCTCTCTCTAGCTATGTGGATTGGCTCGCATCTCCCCTACTCAAGGCACTGTAGTCTGTACCCTGGAGGAATTATTGAAACCAAAAATTAACAAAAAAATAAGAAAAGAGAAAAGAGCGAAAAAAACAAAAAAAAAAAAAAAAAAAAAAAAAAAAAAAAAAAAAAAAAAAAAAAAAAAAAAAAAAAAAAAAAAAAAAAAGAAAAGGAGAAAAAAGAACAACAACTGCAGCCTGCAGGGGAGGGAGGGGAGTTGTGATTATTTTGTATGGAGAGGGGGGTGGATAGCCCATGCATTGCATAACCCTTCCCCCACCCCTTTGTTTAGGTTGGGCCAATACACAATAGCTCTAGGCTATAGCTAGTAGAGTTGCCGTGTGCAGGTCCATGCACAGCTAGTAGTAGAGGAGCAGGGGGAGGTTCAGATTGCAACTGCACCAGATTAACAAAGACGATAACACTGTAATAACCCCCACCCCACCCCACCCCACAATTGTGCCTGTACGGGAACGTTGCTTCAGCAGATTATCGCATTGGCTGTGGAAGAGGGGTTCAGAGGGCTACCGTGGAGAGACAAGGAGAGTGGGAACTAGCTGGCGCGCTATTGTGAAAGGCTGATAGAGGGATACAAAGAAACGCACACTGTCTCGGAGTTTGGGATTGGGAGAGAAAGAGATGGAGTCTTCAAAGAAAGAAGGAGGAGATAGGCGAGGGAAGGACAAGCGACGTGGCAATTATTCTGCTCATAATAACAAGTACTACAATAGTCGAGGGAGCGGTGGAAAGAGATATCAACAGCGACGGGAAAAGAGGGATGGGAGTAGCGAACGAGATCGGGAGCGTGGAAAGAATCGCCCTCAGAAGCATGGCAGAGGGATGAAGTCTACGGGGCGCCGCAGTGAAGATGGTGATAGGTATAGAGATCGAGATGGAGGGCGGGGCTTAGGAGCAGGTGGAGGATCTGGATATCATAGGCAGACACGTAGCTATGGGATGGACGACAGGGCAAAAGACAAGCGAAGTAAAGGTGGCCGCTACAATGATTATGAGGACTCTTATGAGGACTCCCGTGATCGAGAGGAAAGGGATAGGGGCCATGAGCAATATAGCACCAATAATAAGTATGGGCGGCGAAGATGGCGCAAGTATGAGCCGACGAAGAATTACAATGGGGAGTACTCGTTTGACCGACATAATAGAAAAGAGGAAGGGTATAAGAAGGAAAGTGGGATAGGTGAAGAGGGCGAAAGAGAGAGGAAAAATAGGGGGGAAAGCAAGGTTCGAGACTACTCCAGCGACCTGTCTGACGAGGAGAGAAAGTCGCCGGCAAGCTCAGCTTCCAGAAAAAAGGAGCGGCAGCAGAATCATGCCAGCCCCAGCCCGAGTCTCAGGGAACACATTAGTGGATTGTTCTATGACAATGAGCATGAGCGAGGCTGTAGATATGAGGGATCTAAGAATAATGATGATAATGGGCAAAGGGATAGGGACGCATCTCTTTACCGTGAAGAGCGGGGAGGAGTAAAGATGCGCCAAGATAAATCTCATCAATATCATGACAGAGATAGAGATAGGGATGGCGCTAGAAACAAAGACAAGGGTGGAGGTAAAAGAAGAGACAGAGACAGGTATTCTTACAAATCCGAAACCCCTGTTGCTAAGTATGGACGAAGACATGACTCTGAAAGAGCGAGGATAAGTGATAGTGATTCTGATCACTACTCGGGGAAGGCTTCAAGACGAAGCTATCGAGCAGAGGGAGGGAGAAGTGATGATGAATTAAATGACAATTCTCCGAGCTCGTCGCGCGCAAGTCACGGCAACAGGGATGGGGAGAATGTGAGCGATAGCAAGATCTCTAGGAAGGACGGCTTATCAACTGCGCAATCAACTCCACCTGAGAAAGATGGCGGTACGAGGGCTGCAATAAGTGGGGCAGCAGGGGTAGAAAATGATCTTGATCGTACTGCCCCTGTCACTGGTATAGGAGGCGCCGCGAGTGACCCCGGGCCACTTACAGTTCGTAACATGAAAAGACGATATTCGGATGCGTTCAAACTAAAATCAAAGCAGTGTGACTGGGGAAGTCGTTCCGTCAGCATTTTTAATATTATCGAACAAATCGGGGAAGGGACCTACGGACAAGTCTACAAAGCCGAAGACAAGTTCACTGGTGAAATTGTTGCATTGAAAAAGGTTCGAATGGAAAATGATAAGGAAGGATTTCCTATAACTGCCATAAGAGAGATGAAGATATTAAAGAACCTTAAACACGAAAATATTGTGGAGTTGAAGGAGATAGTGACTGACATTGTTGCGGACAAAAGTGCAGAAAGTAATTGTGGGAGCAAAGAGAATGACAAGGGGTCCATCTTTATGGTGTTCGAGTATGTCGACCACGATCTTACGGGATTGTTAGGTTCGGGTCTGATCTCTCTCTCCAATGAGCAGGTTAAGTGGATTGAATATCAGTTGATGAGGGCCATCTCACATGCGCATGAACATAAAATTCTCCATCGCGACATTAAAGGCTCAAATATGCTTTTAACTAACGAAGGAAAGCTAAAGCTTGCTGATTTTGGTCTTGCGCGAATATACCATGATCGTCGGAGACAGTATACTAACCGCGTTATTACTCTTTGGTATCGTCCTCCAGAGCTTCTTCTGGGGGAAACATTTTACGGCCCTGAAGTGGATATGTGGGGTGCCGGCTGCATTTTGGCCGAACTTTATTTGCAAAAGCCTCTTTTCCCAGGGAGAGATGAAGCTTCGCAAATTGATTTAATTTGGAAACTTTGTGGAAGTCCTGACCACACATCTTGGGAATTCTGTGAGAAACTGCCCTGGTTTGGTGCCCTCAAGCCTAAGAAACGCTACCCACGTCGTCTTAAAGAAGAACTTGTTGGGCGTATACCCGCAGACGCTTTAGATCTGATTGACAAGTGCCTGACATTTGACCCGGCAGCTCGTCTGACAGCGCAAAATGCACTGGAACATGATTTCTTCTTCCAGGTGGCCCCGGCTCCCTTAAGTGGGATTTCCGATATTGCCTGCCACGAGTATCAGACGAAAAAACGTAAAAGGGAAAAGTCTGCGGCGGGTAGTGGAGGTGCTGCTGGCGCGGAAAGAAGGGGCTCGCTATCATCGTCATCGCGCAAAAGGCATTCGAAGGATAGCTGCAGCGGCATGCCTAGGATACCACCTCCACCCCCACCACCAGCTCATACAGCGACCGTGCGCCATCAAATCACCCCCTCACATCACGGCCACCATATACATGGCTCTAGGTCTAGCTCTGGCGGGAGCACTAATGTAGCTAGTAAACTGTATCAAAGTGCTCGAAGCAGCTCTGCGCGCCGGGGGGATGTCGATAACACTAGTCAGTACAGCTCTTCGTCCAGTTTAGCTGGCCCTGTTATAAATCGAATTGCCGAAGGGGTGCAGCGGCGGCTTATAAGAAAGCGTTGATACTTATAGCTCGTCCAGGCTCCAGCTGCTCTTGTAGTTCCATGCATATCGATCGGTGGCGCGCAGCGCTCAAGTCAGCCGCTGCCTATAACCAATAAAGTACGTCTATACATAAGTTTGCAAGCTATTTAATTAATGCCGGGAGTAACGTACTGTGCACCAGTACGTACTTATATATATACGTGTTGTGCACTTACTCTCGACGAAAAAAGTTAAACCCAGGACGCGTACTGGAAAACCACTTTAATCTCGTCGAACAATAAATGCATATTTCCAGAGTGCTGTTTTGACATTTTTAAAGTTTTGATGGAGAATGAGATCAATAAGTGCAACGAAAAGTGGTGGTACAGTGCATTCTTAATGGCTTGCGAGTTGGGGTTAACGCGACTTGTAGAAAAATTCGTGGAACAAGGAGCTCGTCCAGATCACGTATTTGAAGGTGGGACCCCCTTACAGCTTTCTTTCAGAGTTGGACAAGAAGATGTATTTGCCATTCTGATATCCAGGGTAGAAAATGCTGTCAAGGACGAGACTCTACGTGAGCTCATTCAATATATAACAACATCTATAGAGGGTACAGAGGGAACAGAGGACAATGTTACGCTCAAAATGATAAAACTCGCGTTACAGAATGGAGCTGATGTCCACAGCAAAAACAGAGATGGCAAGACAATAATTGAGCTTGCTGTTGAAAAAAGTGATGAAGAAGTAGTACGTATGTTGAGGGAATTCGAGCCCAACCTCCGCCACAAAAAAATTAAATTGAATTGACCAACCAACTTAAGCTTAAAAATTCGAATAATGAGCTTTTTCTTTATGTCATTCAAATCTCATTCAAATCTCATTCAATGCAGCACAAAATGGAACAAAAGCGGCTAACGCAACAGGTAATGGGTATGGCTCCTTGGGTGTAGAGTCTTTGGATGCAATTCTGCTTGAAGGGGATGCACAATTATGGAAGCCCATTAATGAATTCCATACCGGGTGAGGGTTCAGATTTATCGAAATAAAAAGATCTAGTAAATATGTTGAGAAATGAACTACCGGAAAATCCTCAGGGAGGTCGTTGCTCGTCTTTATTTTTATCACGATAGCAATAAAGCTTACACTCATGGAGCATGTCATGCTTGGCATTCTTATAGGCTTGCTTTGGAATATGAATACTCTCAAGGCTTGAAGTTGATGGAATGCTGTCTATTCAAAGCTACCTGAAAGCGTTAGATATTGCTAACACAATATTTATTGAGTCATGTCCAAGGAATCTGTTTTTAGCTCACAATAAATCAGCCATTCGCCTCTGAGAGAAGACATTTTACTACTCACATGTACGCAAAAACTGATTATTTGAAAAATTGAAAATTTGATGCAATAAATATTAAGAATATTAAAGTTTTGTTCTGATAAGTCAATAGAAGAAAATGTCCGAATTTGAACTCCCTCTTTTGCAAGCCGAGAAAAACGGAAGAGTCCGCAACTGGAAAGGAACCGTTGAGGAAATCAATGGCGTCTGGACCATCGTGACCGAGTACGGCGCAGAAGGAGGCAAAATGCAGCGCAGCGAGGTCAAGGTGGAATCTGGCAAAAACGTTGGAAGGGCCAACGAAACTTCACCATTTGAACAGGCCTGCTCTGAGCTGAAGTCCAAGTTTGACAAGAAGCAGCATCAAGGCTATTCAGTTGCTACTGGCTCTGGTCTTGAAAAGGCATTGGAGAGTATGGCCATTGATATGGATATCGACCAAGCCCCTGTAGTTCAATCGGTTAACTCAGGGATATTTGCGACCCAGACAGCATCCCCTGGATCTGCTGACACGGCTATGGAAAACAACCAAGAAAACGAACAGGATACCGATGATAAGATATCCGAGGGCTCAGCAGATTCAGCGGGGGCGAATGAAATCATACTACCCATGCTAGCAAAGAAGTTTGAAATGAAGCACTTAAAATTGCCATGCTACATTCAGCCCAAGCTAGATGGAGTGCGTGCAATTTATTACCCAAGTATTGGTAAGCTCATTTCACGAACTGGTCATCCCATCAGCAATACTGAAGTAATAGAGAGAGAATTACAGGCGGCCAATATCCAACACGTCCTGGATGGAGAACTCTACGCGCCAGGAAGTGGTGACTTCAACTCGTTTGTTGGGCTGTTCAGGAAGAAGCGAGCACTGACAGATGTAGAACTGGAGGTGATGGCTACCGTGAAGTTCTTTGTATTTGAAGTGGTTAACGACCATGTTTTCTCGGACAGGCTGGCCATTATGCAAGGTCTGCCTAGAATGGGTTTGACTGAGCTTGTCAGCACCACGGAAGTGACGAACGTCAATGATGAAACTATAAGAGCAATGCACTACGCCGCGGTCCAGGAAGGTTTCGAAGGCCTTATCTTTCGTAATATGAAAGGCAAGTACAGCAGAAACAAGAGGAGCTCTGACCTATTGAAGTACAAGGTCTTCTTTGACGAGGAATTTCCCATCGTTGACTTCACTAGTGGCAGAGGACGTGAAGAAGGTGCTATTATCTTTGTCTGCGAGACTGAAAAGGGCAAGAGGTTTAGTGTTCGCCCAAGTGGTACTATTGACAGCCGTAAGAAGGACTTTATCAACGGAAAGTCATTTGTCGGCAAGCAGTACACTGTCAAGTTCTTTGAGAAATCAGAGGACGCCGTACCGAGGTTCCCAGTAGGATTGTGTGTCAGGGAGTATCATTAATTCGCAAGCCAAATTAAAGCAAACAAAGAAATCAAACAAAATTCGCCGCCAGTTTTGAAACCAAAGTGCCTTATTTTTGGGCAACAGTACCCATTTATCAATAATAAACCCAAACTCTCATTCCCTTAATTTTCATTTAAATTTTCATTTGCATATTTATTTACATTTTCATTTGAAGAAATAAAATGATAAAGAGGGAGAAGAAAGAAGAAGTTATAAAAGCACCCACTGAAATAAACGTGCTCACGAAAAAGCCCCCAAAAGAGAACCTTCCTTGCCTAGATAAAGAGACATGCTGCTAAAGACTCATAACCTTTTGGCATACTGTCACTCTTTCACTCCCCGCGGCAACGTGCTGAGCAATGAGACGATTATTTTCCGAGTAATGAGAGTTGTAATTCCTGAGCAATGACCGTTGTTTTTTTTTAGTGTCACGTCCCCTGTAGGTGTCATTTTCCTGTAATTCCAGTGTGATTCTAACTCGATTTCCCTGCCCACCCAGTCTAGTACTTCAGCAAACTATTGCGGACCCATTCAATACGATTCCCTGCAGCCTCGCCCGTAGTCCATGTGTGCAAAACGTGAGCTACGACGCCAATTTCCACTGAAAATAAATTGGTAGCCAATTGCCCAAACTGAAGATACGCTTTAGTGATTGCTTTCATTGTGCGATTACCGGCAGGATTACAAGCTACTTGTCTTGTAAGCTACTCGTAAAGTGCTTTCAAGTGCTGAGGTACACTCTGTATGCACTCATGTTTTCATCTTCGGTTGCATTTGCTGCTTCTTTAGATGAGCTTTACGTCAACATTACCCTGTAGCCCTCCAGTATTCCTGCTTCGCAAGCATTCCCCTGGAATCAAGCGAGTTGCAGTCGACATTTCATCAATATCCAAGCAATCATTACCGAGCTGGGCGGCTTTCACTCCCTGTAAACCCCTGTAAGTTCTTATGTTTAGCTGACTCCAACCCGCCAATGTCCATACTAACCAAAGCAGTTGGCAATTGCTGTGCAATATCCGCCGAGGGCTCTGTCCTGGGCAGTTGGCAGTTGGTAGACAATGTATGGTTTAGAGCACTTTCACGATTTCACACTTACAGCGTTAGTTGCACGTCCTTCGTGCGAGCATATAAGGAACTGACTCGAAAACAGCATTGCTCAACCCCACACCAACCAAGCTCGGTAGTCAATTGCTGCATACATGTTGCTTTCAATTTCCATTTCAACTTGCAGTGGGCTATGTTGAAATTCGTTTACTTCCAACTGTTTTCTCGTGTTATGCCCGCTCTACTGTGTGACTTCTCTTTCTCTTCTAGCTTCTCATGATTCGTAAACGCTGACCATTTTTCTTAGTTCCTTGCTGATTATTCATCCCTTTTACTTTATTTGCTTCGCAACAACCCTGTTTATACTCTTTGTACAGGAAAGGTGCACGTTTTACGAGGAACTTTGAGATTTAGAATTACTGAATGGTGTACCTTGCTGTTTTGGCAAACCAAGCTCTTATTAACAACTGTCCCCGTATGGGACTTGAGTCCCCTCAGCAAGGAACAAATGT
>PDIM01010317.1:146168-163956 GCA_002811675.1 Ichthyosporea sp. XGB-2017a | reverse complement strand
TTTTTTTATTTTTTCATTTTTTTTATTTTTTTTTTTTTATTATTTTATTATTATTTTGGATTTTTGTTTTATTTTATTTTTTGGTTTAAATTCGCTGATTTTGTGTGTATTCGAATATTCCAAACTATTAAGTTCCAAAATGGATAGTCAGCAAAATATACAAATCCCGGAAGGTCCGGCCTCACCAAAGGCTCTTTCGGCAAGTAACTCGATGACCGCCCAGGAAAATATTCAGAAGAGTGCATCAGAGACGTCTGTGAAGTCCTCAGGGGAAAAAGAGGAAACTTCAGTGAGCAGCACAAAGCTGAAAGAAGCGGGTGGAGGGCAGGAAGGAGCAGTGGATCATACAAAGGCAAAGCCCTCTCCTGTCAAGTCTCATGTGGAAAAGAAGGATTCGTATACACAGGAGCCAACAAAGTACGAGATGACTGCAGAGGCTAAGCTTTTGGAAAATGAGTTGGGTAAAGAGTTATCGCGCATAAGGGAAGACCTATGCATCACTTCCGAAGATGTTAAGAGCCCCAAGGCTGCCTGGGATAAAGTCTCTATGACAATGCCTGTTCCCCACTCTTTGGAACACTATCGGAGATCGAGAAAAACACATGCTAGCAAGCTGATGAAAGTAAGGGAAGCTACAAGGTATGTACTGTGTTGTAACATTGCCAACTTTATGAATAATATAACCAACGACTTACCCATCAAATCTACTGTAATCTTCTGAAGTCTGAGATCGATATCCGATATGCTTTCAGACGAGTTGAAAGGCGTTTCTCAAAGTGAAGTTGATTTGGACGTTATGCCTGTGACCTTATTTGATTTTTACAATGATAGATCAGAACAACTTCTTCGCAAGAAATATCTTTATGCATTGAGATGGGGCAGATACTGCTATTCTTCGAGACTTGTGGAAAAATACCAAGAACTGTATAAAGAAAGAGTAGAAGGGGTAAAGGGGGAATTCGAAGACTGTACTGAGAGATGTCGCAGACTGGCCGAGGTTGTTCAATACTTTGATGAAAAGGACAAGATTACCGATTTTAATGTTGATACAAGTAATGGCTCTTCCGTTCCAAGAACTGATAGTGCATATGGCCAGCTTGTTGACTTAGTTGAACCAAATGATCTTCGTATATATGCACGGTCTCTCATTCAGCACTCACATTCATCACGGCGATTACACGCCTTCTTTAAATTGTTCCAGTGGATACCATCAAGTCATAGATATGAGCTCGGTTCTTCCATTTATAAGGATTTGATTAATATGTCTGATTCTGTCGAAGAAACTAGTATGAACTCAATGGGAGATATGAGAGATGTCATTATTACTACTACAGACTTGAGTGCCGAGAGTCCTTCTCCAGATAAGGACAAGGCAGAGAATGAATCATCTGAGCAAAATGAAGACCCTGATGAAGCCGAGAAAAACCTTCCCGAAGTTGAGCCGGAAGAATCGGTTTCTTCTGGAAACTCTGCGGACCCTTTCCAGTACACATCAAGCTTGCCTCAGTACATCTATTATTTTGAAGACCTAAAGCCTATCATTGGGGAATTGATTGATGCCTTTCATATCGAAATTGGAGTGGAATACTTGGAGAATGCCGATGGGTTGGAGTTTTTCTATCTAGTGAATCGTAAATTTCAACAGATATTCCGCCAACAAACCGCCAATATGGAATTTCCTGCTTATGACTGTGCGTTTATGGCAGAGGATAGTATTAACAAACATCATTCTCAGATAGAACGAGCGTTCAAAGACAAAAGTGAAATGGACTATCTTGACACGATAACATTTGATACCATACATCTAAAGGAATCTTCGTGGAAGCCGTATATCACTTTTCAACCTGATCGAGACGCTGGTCAGGAAAAGCGAAGACGGGTATTGAAAGAAACCTGTCAAATAACGGACAACGTTTTGCAAGTGGAATTTTTGTTTATTCTTTCAAATGATTTTAATCAAGTATACAGGCGGCTAAAAGAACTCTCTGAATTCACGTACGAAAGCCAATCCAAAGTCGAGAAAGTATCCAATAACCCTGTACAGGCTGCCACGCAAGCTTCTTCCAGTATTTTCAAAAAACTTTATAGAGATGGCACTGATGGCGTCAAGAAATCCCCTTTGCCTGAAAAGGACAACAATTCCTTGTTTTCGCGAAAAATGGGCGCTAGTGATCATGGCAAAACACGGGTTCCGAAATCAATGTACTTATCTTTCATGTACTTAAGACACATTCGTATTCGAGATTATTATACAAAGATTTATGGCTTGGCTAACTATTTTCAGTCTCTTATAAGAAGGCTCACTATCGACGGTCTTGGTATCTTAAGTGTCGACTTTGATAAATGGAGTACCAGTGATAAGGGCAGTAAAACGGCAACTATTGGCGATGAAAATGTATATGTGGGAAGCAAAGGAGGGAATGCTCCGTCCAATCATTTTAACAGCACGGATGACGTAACAAGCTACTCACACCTTTTGGATGAATTAAAATCATCACTGTTTAATGTTGGAACGGAAGACACTGATAATCATATAGAAGAACGAGGCTGCAACGTCGATAAGACTACCATCTCAAATATGAGAACTGGAAAATACAAGTTTTTGGCCAATACTGCCAAACAACGCAAAATAGCTATGCTGAAGGCTAAAGCTGATGCTAAATTTATGGAGACTACGTTTCTAGAGAATAGAAATGACTTTTATCATGTGGATTTCCATGGTCATACAAAAGTGAAAGACTCAAGGGGTGTGTTTATATGTTATGAGTCTACAGGAGACTTTGTAAAGGAATTGTCAGAAGAGCTATTGCAACTGGCCTCATTCTATCTATTAAAAAGCAAGCGATATGAGAAAGAAAAAAATGGGTTGCGAAGAAAGGTAAATGAGGCCGAAGGGGTTGAAAAGACCAATGAAGGGGTCGAAGAAAACGATCCTGTAGGTGAAACGGTTGACTTGTCTGAATACGGTAGTCAGAATGTAGACAGAGTAAATGTGCTTTTGGATTTATGGACATGTGAATTCAAATACCAGGAGGCAAAAACAAAAGTTATTGATTGCTATTTACATATATATGAAAATGTTGTAGATCCCGCTGAGCAGAAGAACATTGCCCAGACCATAAGCAACCTTATATATTCCAGGCCGAGGTATGACTTTAAAGAAGAATACTTTACTAAAACTTACAAATTGGAATGTGACTACTACACAAAGTATGCTAAGCTACTTACTGATATAATCAATCAGACTGTTATTGATGAACGAGAATATTTGGCTAATGTGTACTCTGTGGTGGAAGTGAACAAACCAAAGAATAGCAAGCACCAGTTTACTGCAGGGCATGGTTTTCCGGAAAAGCCAATACTTGAGCAGCCTATACATCTACAAAGTCATGCATGCCGCGATTTAAAGCCACAGTATCTTTTCGAATATCACTCTTCCTTGGCCATAATCAACAAGCTTCCCAAACTTTTGGAATTCACTCTACAAACTCTCACTGAGTACCTTGTGCCCAATGACCCCGCTCATGATCCCACCAGTGACATTGTTGATTTAATGTCTAGTGTCCTTGACATTGCGGTTGGTCAATGGGAAGGGCTCAGTTCTCTTCCCCTCGCATCATTAACGTCAGATTTGGCGAAGAAAGACAAAGAGAACACTGACCAAATATTGGCATTGCAATACAATTTAGTGATCGATAATCCTGTTTCAGTAGACAGGCTGGTTGATACTGTTGTTGCTACTGGTTTATCGAAAAAAAAGCGAAGGGGAAGCGTAGTGAAATTAAAAATGATAGAGGATGAAGAACGTAAAGAATTTCACAGGGAAACCGCCAGGAGAATGTGTGACATCATATCGTATAGACAAAAACTCATTGAAAGCTGGCACGAAACAGAAATCTTAACCAGTATTTACCAGAATCAATGCCAGCTCATGGGACAGGAGACTCACCATGCGTACATGAGATGTGTACCTTTTGAGACTCGTCTGGATGCATACAACCCGGAGGCTGATGATTCGGAAATTAAAGTGAACACCGGAAAGATTTCCGTGGACACCTATAAGTCCAATAAGCTTCGTTATGCCCTGTCCGAATTAGATGATGACTTGGTTAAACCAATATCATTTTTCTCTTCCGACACTGTTAAGGCTTTGTTAAATCCGAAAGGGGTGAAAAGAATCAAAACCGTTCTTCAGGCTCAGATCGCACAAAAAAATGCTCTTCTTGTTGGGATATTTTACAACGAAGTTGGGCTCGACATCGCCCTTTTAGATTGCAATGTAAATCCAAAATTGAATTCCCTTGGAGACTCAATCCTTGCAGATGGAATGAAGCAAGACACTACTTCCGAGTCTATAAAGCGGAGAAAGATGGCAAATGACATAGCATCATTTAAAGATTCAGTTAAGCAAAAGTTTCTCTCTATAAAAGAAAGGAAAAGTGCTGTGAGAGAGGCCTCCTTGCAGATGTTTTCGAAGAGATACTATGAGATGACAAAGAGTATGGGGGAGTCGAGTGGAAACAAAGAGCTGGCCGAGGCTGTAGATGATTTAAAGGACGACATAGTACTATATTATTGCGATTTGTTATCTCAAGATTTAGGGCGCTATGCCCTTCGTGTACAAATCTATCGGTACTACGAGAGTTTAAAAACAATGTTGAAAGATTTTCCTCAGCACTTATCATGTTTTGTTATATCTGACGCCCCATCAGGCAAATTCATTCCGAAAAATGCGCCGGGGAATCCACGAGCATCCATATCTAGTCGCAGTGCTTCCCTTATACCTACCAATCCTTCTGAAAGACGAAAATCTACTCTTGCGGGACCACAAATGGTGTCCCAGCGACGAGCATCGGGTTTGAATCCTTTGGACAAAGAGGCAGGAAGTAGTCACATAGACGACGAAAAGGGAGAGGAAGAAGAAGAAGAAGAAGAAGTCTTCGTAGATAGAAATCTCGCTTTTCAAAACAAACTGTCAAAGAAACCATGCAGACTTGTTAGCATAGATGGGTCGACAATGGACAATCCTTGGTTTGTCCCGCATCATACAGATATAATGGACTGCTTATCAGAAGAGTCTATGACTGGGCAACTTAAGCAGCTGTCTACTCTTTTAGATATTTCCTTTTCTCTTCATGACATTTTTCTTTTCTTTTACGGCCAGGCACGTTTATCTTTGGGTAAATATGAACCATACCTTCCTCAGCACAAGTCTGAAGGCATTGCATCGGAAATGCACAAAATTCAACTTCAAATTGACAATCTTAGAGATCCTAAATCTCCGCGTCAAATTGCTGATTTCTTAGTTGCCTGGAGATCATTGCTGTTCATGGGCTATGATTATACAATGCGCTACACTGCCTTGTCAGGCTTACTGCTTCGAAAAAGACTTACAGCATATCAAATTCTGAAAACGGATAACCACCTAGGAATGGACAAATTTAAGCATACATCTGATAGCATATTTTCGACCTATTTTCAGATTCCGGAATTTTTGGATAACCCTGAAGTTATCAAGGACCTTTTCCCCCAAAGATGGTTTGCTCACCACTACGGTCCATGCCCAGGCATCTTGGGTCATTGGAGAGAATCCGTAGGAAAAATTGAAGCCAGTGTAGCAAGACTTTCTGAGGTTGACAAAACGAGTGTTATTGGCGAACTGTACGGCCTAACAGCCCTTCTTGAAGATGTCTGCAATGATCATGGCTTGAATTTTGTTAATGACCCTCAGCAATCGTTACGCCTGCTACGTCTCTTTACACGGGAGAGCATGCAATTGGAGCAAGTTAAGTCAGAGTGGGCAATGAAAATACGAAGTTTTGCCTCTTTAGAATCCTACGAAGGGTATGTAGAGTTTGATCATCAATACAAAAATGTAATTATCAGTCGAGCTGCAAAGCAATATAAAAAGGTGTTTACCGAGCACAGGGCGAGTATTACAGCTGCGATGGCTGATAAATTACTTGAAGAACTGCCTCCTTTGCATCGTAAAAAGTCATTCAATGAGGAAGGGCTTCCTGAAACGTTTCCTGAACTAGAATATCGGCAATGCCAACTTGGCTGCCTACTTAGTTATTTGGAATGCGAGGATATTAAGGCGACCTTAAAAGAGATCGGCCTGTTACATGCACTCCATGTAGCCGATCGAGAGTCTGAGCGCTCTTCCAATTCAATTGACTTTGGCGAAGAACACACGCCGATTGACTTTGTTGAGAAGTGTGCTCCTTTAAAAACCTTCATAACAAAAATATTTGACCGGTTCACAGCACCAGGGGAAAATATTACTTTTCAAAAGAGTGAATTTCAAGAAGTAATTCAAAATTTCGTTAGCAACCTTGGGGTGTGGATGGCTATGTGTATTCAAGACTGCAATGATTACCACTTATCTAACTTCAGGCATCTTAAACACATGTTGTATTTGCAAGAACAGAAGAATCGCCATTTGCAGAATAAGAGAAAAGAAGATCTTTTGAATTTTGAACGAAACAGTCAGGTATATGCTGCTAATTTTAATACAAAGCTATTAATGGAAGTATCAGCTCTGTATGGCAAATTGACCGAAATGGAGAGGGCATTTTCGGAACTTAAAACAGAAGTAAAAGCTGAAACCCGAGCAGAATACGAAGACCTTGTTCAAGGTTTGAGCTCTCAATCGTTTGCACTACGGAATAGGTTTCAAGAATATAGAGGAACTTTGTATGAAGATGTGCTTGATGGGCTGACTGAAGCCAGAAAGGAGGCTTTGATTAAATTAAAACAAGTAAGCTTTCGCAGATCAAAGGAAGATAAAGAACGGGAAATACTGGAAGTGGAAGAAGCAGAGGAAGATGGGAGAGACCTTGCAAGCGAAAATTCTGCTCTGTGGACCGTGGTTTTGAAACTCAAAACTATGAATGAAATGAAGCAACTTGGCCTAAGATCTTTATACGAGAAGAAAATCAGCAAATTAAAGGCCGAAAACAATTCCGTTACCAAAAAGCATTGGGAGCTTACTTTGGAAGCGGAGGCTGAAAAAGAACTTCTCAAAAACCAAAACAACTTAATCCAGTCTGCCCTCCAGTCATCAGATGAGCAGCTCTCTTCCAAACGTAAAGAGTTTGAAGAACAAAATAGGATGTTCCAAGCGCTCTCCAAGTGGAAAATGAGCAAAGAAGATCTCATTCAAAAGCTAGAGGAAAAAGTGAAGAAGTACGCTAAACTGGACAACTTAGATGTAGATGAAATTTTGAATAACATCGAAGAAAAGGACTCTGAGTTGAAGAAACTGCATGATACTGAGAAAAAGCGTTCACAAACATATCGCTTGCAGGATGTTCGTAATCAAAAGCAACTGCGTAAGGTTGTTAAAGAGATGCGAAACGAGAGAAATATTAAGCAAGATGCATTTTCAGAAATTGACAAACTGAGACAAAGGATTAGAGACTACGAAGACGTGGCTGCCAAATTCGGCATAAATCTTGAAGCCCTTGCTAAAGAGCATAACCCAAGATCGCGCACCAGTACTGTTCAAACAGAAAGAATCAATAGTCCCCGAAAGACCCCGTTCTTAACAGCTCAATTAGCTGACCTTCTCAGGCCAACAACTGCCCCGAACAGCAAGGATACCATCCCAGTGGAAGCTGAGCACACCTCCATGCCCCCAATTCGGGACCCATTGCGAAGACCGCGAACACAAATGGACATTAGAGAAGGTAAAAAGAGTTCAGTTCAGTTTCCTTACCCCAATATGAATCTAAATGGACCTGCTCACCCAAAGAGAAACTACAATGGACACTACCAAGACCATTCCTGAAAGCAGCAAAAACTAAAATAAAACGTCTGCACTCCAATTTGCACCTAAAACCCTTCCGTTACATAAAAACTGAACAGTGAAAAATGCGAATAACTTTTACAAATTCTGGCACAAAGAAGAAAAAAGGCTTTACCTTTCTTGTACCTTTGCTATTTTATTTTTCATTTCGGGAATTTGGAGTTCTTACGTAGAGCTTCGGGTGCCTGCACATAAAAGGGAGGTTCTGTGGAGTGCAATAATTAAGGATTCAAATGATTCATGTAGCTTAAGCCATCTGGAGGCCGGAAAGAACAGTAACGAAATAGATCATGGGGTCCTGCGTGTCCCGGGGCAGCCAGGCGACTAATCAAACTGTTCCCTTTCCTTGCGCTGCCTCTTGGGGTTCTTGCGCGGCGGCACACTATCAACTGAGAGTGGATGTCAGATCCTTGATCAATTTACCGCTGAGGGTGTCTATGGCGGTCTATAAGAGGATTCATATAGCATGGACGGAATCTGTATCAGTGGAAGTATTGCCAATAGATGGTGACAGAGCCATTCCGGTGGATGTCAGAGTATGGATGAATCAGCATAAGGAGTGCACCGGGGTGAGGCTCGGTTGCTGCTTTGAGATGATGGTGCCTGGCCTGTATCGGATTATATGCACCCACCGAGTCTCAGGGGAAGAATCCACTATTCTTCTTGATGTATGCACACCCAATGGTATCGCCATGCTTGATCCAGAAGTGAATTTAACACGAAGACATTTGGATCTTTTTCTAGAGGACTCCTGCCAGCTTGCAATCCGCAGAAGGTGCTCTGATGGGGAAATGCAGAGCAAACAATGGCCAATGAAGGTCGCAGTTTCATATGCGATGGAAGACGAGGCTGGGGAGAGGTACTTCCAAGAAGAAATACTGGATGAATGGGCAACCGGAGAATCAAGTGGATGGGAGACCGTAATGATTCCAGCTCAATCAATGGAATTATGCGGATTATGTACACTTTATATGACATTCAAGGAATTCAATATGATTTGCACTGTTCATATGGTTGTTGTAAACCACCTGAAGGACATTTCAAATGATGCTTCATTGGACAGTTGCTATCTCAGGCTAACTATTGGGGATTATCTCATCGACAGCACAGTTTTAATGAGAACACTTGCTTACGTATGTGATGAATGTAAAGAAGGGGGCCCAAGGCAGATAGAGCCTGTTTACGAGAGAAGGGAGCAGTGCGCCTACAGAGTGGACAAACCAGGTGTTTATGTAAGGGAGAGTAAAGATGGAAAGTCTGTTGTTATTCATTCGATGGATCCTATAAATGTCTTTCTTTCGGATGAGTTGAATTTGGATCCATATTCTAAAAACAAAATTATTTCCGTTCAAAATTTTGGGTATGCATATTCATCTCTCAATGGTAATCACGACAGTAGCGGTGATAAAATGCTGGTTTCAAGATTCGACCACACGTGCAGATCTTCATACCAGTATGAGTTAGCAGCCGCTGATATCAACCACAAAAGCATTCAGATAGATGATATTCTGTTCCGACAAACTTTACGTGACGGAAACGAGAGACTCGTGGAACTCCTACTTGCCAGACCAAAGCAAGAGTCGACTGTCATGCTGATAGACAAACTTGTGGATAGATTGCAAGCAAAACCGATTTATGTGCAAAAGAGCTCTTTAGTGTGGTGGGTAGTGAGAAGGGGAGAGGGAATGGTGAGTTCTTTTCCAGTAATTCAAGTGTTTAATGGTCTTGTGCAGACTTCCGGCAAAGAGTACAGGTTACTGACGCCGCTGATAGCAACGAACACGTATTTTGTATACAAAATGAAAGTTGAAATGCTTGAGAAAAAAGAGGGGACATACCCGTTTCTTCACTGTTTTTGTTGTGGGGGTGGCTTAAAAACTTCAATCTGGCTACCACTTATAGTGGTTCAAGAAATGCAAAAAGGAATGAGGAGTGTTCAAACAACAAGTAATACTTCTATAGATGAGGATGTATCCGACAACTCATCCAGCCTCATTTTGTGGGATAACACGAAGTTGGATTGTCAAAAACTCGATAAATGTTTGGAAAATCTCGGTAAAGGGGAGTATGAAGATATTAATCCTTTTATACGCCTTTGGCACCCCGAAAATGAAGTACATCGAGCACTCCCTTATATTTTTAAAACACTGGAC
This sequence comes from Ichthyosporea sp. XGB-2017a, assembly GCA_002811675.1. Taxonomy (NCBI): domain Eukaryota; class Ichthyosporea; order Dermocystida; genus Chromosphaera; species Chromosphaera perkinsii. The sequence goes on along the minus strand of PDIM01010317.1, from coordinate 153,993 downwards.
CATTTTCGCGTAAAAGTTGTTAATCTTACTCAGTCCCCACTTAATTGCTCTTATACGACTGATGGAAGCTTGTTGGTAACTTGGGGGCTTCAAGAATTTGTTCCTTTGGGTCCAATTTTAACAAGTATTTGCGTATTTATAAACAAGATGGAATATGCTTTGTTGCACGTTGAAGATTGCAAAATACAACTTCCAGAGAAGTATGTACAGAAACTTGCTCCTACTTGCACTATTACATTAGGAGCTGTATGTGATGTTGTCAAGATGGTGTTGGTAGTTAGTCCTGTGAAATCTGTAAGCGTAAAAAAAACCTGTACTCCATCTAAAGATAGTGAATATTTGAGTTCTGCTGCCAAGTCAAAAAAAGCAGTAGTGCCAAGAATACTTCCTCCGGTAATCAATGTTAAGAACATCACACAAGACTCGGCAATGCTTTATTGGAGTAAACCTGTCTGTAAAGGAGGTGCTAGTGTCAGTGGTTATTCAATTATAGTATGGGAAGACTTACAGAAGACCGGTACAGGGGATATAGTAAGATATAACAAGACGCACTATGTCAACTCTCCCTTGTGTAGTAGTTTTAGACTTACTGGACTCCTTTTGAGTACTGCTTATTCCTGTTTGCTAGAAGTGCATTCAAATGCAAGTTCGGTCGCTAAAGTTAATTCAAAGAGTGTTTCATTTTCTTGTACTGCAGAAGAAAAGCCCATAAAATTGACCATTCGATCTTTTTTTGGAACTAACCTTATCAACGTTGAGTGGACAAACACTAGAGAAGTCAATTGCGAGAATGCGTTATTGGTTGTTAACGGGGATGAATTGAACAGGATAGACCTAGAAAAACAAACATATGAACTTAACCTTCCAGGACCAGGGACATATCGATTTGTTGTCGGTCGTGACGAGCCCGGTCGGGGATTCAAAGTATACTCGAATGAGCCTGTGTATACCGTTAGAGGTGTGGTACTATATGAACCGAAGTTTACGTTTACGGGAGGTCCTGAAAATAATGGTCCGTTGACTTGCAAAATCGAATGGCTTCAGCCTGCTGTCTTTGGTGATGTGCACGATATGTATCTTTTCGCATTGTGTGGATTTGTTGGTGAAAAATTCCAAGAATTAGGACCTTTTCCGTTGCATAGGACACGTTGTGAAGTCATATTGGAAGAAAGAAAAATGAACCCCGTACAGTTCAGATTGGAGGTTCGACGAAAAGAATGCACATTTGAGGAGACTTATTGGTCACATAGCATTTATAGCACCAACACTTTGTACGATGTATCCATGTGCTCGCAAGAATTCTTGGATGTTCAGCTCATACCATTGGGTTTCAATAATCGGTTTTTAATATACTGCAAAGTTGATCCTTTTCTAAGAAATAGTTTTTGGGTGGTGAAAGAAAAGGAGAAGGTTGTTGATTCCGTCCGACCAAAAGGCACGTATGTGCATTTTATTAGGGAGTTTGACCCACAAACTGAACAAACGCCCTCTATAATGGCAACTTTAAAAAATTTGGAATTAAAAAGGGCACTTAGAATACCCATACCAAGGGAGGCATCCATTAAGGTTTCCTCAAAGTATATAACTTCAAAGAGTGCTATGATTGAATGGATGGCAAACGAAAATCCGTATGGCGGTACCTTGCGAGTTTGGAGGAGGTCACACGAATCTCCTTTTGCAATTCTGTGTGAAAAACTGGTCAAATCTATTTCTATCAACAGTAAAGGGTGTGCAAACGTTACAGACTTGAATCCTGATTGCTTATATGCCTATGAGCTAAGTTTTGAAAAATCGGGGACTGGTAGTGGAGGGTTGTTTTCCAGTGGTACCTTTCAGACAACAGCTTGCCCACAAGCCCCAACGTTCAGGGCTGCAATTGAAAATGGATTGTTGGTACTTAGTTGGAAAGAAACGTGTGACTATCATCCAGAGGGTGGCTATTATAGAATACATTTTGGTGACAACACCTTCACGATAGATTCTGATATCAACACACTAAAACTCCCACCGCTTCGACAAGGCACAGACTACTTGGCCAGGATTCAGTACTGCTCGGGTTCCTTTGAGGAGAGCTCTGAAATATCTACACCCCACAAAATCAATACACCAGCTCGTCCTTTGATTTTGATTACAAACGTTATCATCGAAACGCCTGAATGCGTGAGAATTCAATGGTCCCTTAATGTGCCATCAAATGGGGAAATACCATACAAGCTCAGTGGCCTTTTACTTTCTGTCTCTCATAAAGGGGTCTTTGTGGAGTCCTTTCAGAAGTTCAAAGGCACTACGCGAGAATGGGCTTGCTCTCTCAACAAGTCTGAGACACGCTTTGTTGTGATTATAGGAAGCCCAACAGCTTTTACGGACACTGGCTTTTGGCTTTCGGATCCATATTTCTTTACTACATATGATGCTTCCCAAGCCATAAGGCCGTTCATCAAGGGATATGACGAAGGATCAGTTACTATACAGCTACCTGATGTGTTAGATTTGCAGGGCTGCCGAGCACACTATGACATTCTAATTGATGGCTCATCCTCCCAAACCAAACCTCAAGAAACTGGAAAGAATGACAATTTTATAAGAATTGGATCAACGAAGAAAAAGGAATCTATAGAAATTCAAGCGTATGCTCCACCTAACAATCTGTCTAAACAGAAGCTCAGGACGGCCTTGGGGAGCTGTAAATTTCAACTTAGTGATATAGGTACAGAGCGAAAAATATTTTGTCAAATTGAACCTCGCCAAAGTGAAAGATTCATTACTTGGAGTTTCCACGCAGAACTTGACATACCTTCCGACGCTGAAATTTATATCACACAGAAAGCTGCACATGGACAAAGGCACTCGATTTCACATTTCTATGTGCCAGCCGATAGGTACATATGGACAATACCTCTCAAAGAAATTAGCGCGGGCTACGAAATGCAATATACTCTCGAGCTTCTTCATGAGCGAAGGTGTTTGGCAGTTTCCTTTCCTTTGACGTTAACACTACCTTACTCTCGCTTGACCAAACCATCGCTAAATATCATTTATCATTCCAGAAACACAACTATCCTCCAAATCTGTTTCGAAGATTCGTTTTTTGTGCATAATTCTTCCGAAATGTATACGCCGGTGCTCGAAGGAATATTTTCATTTAACGGGGCAGTGCAGGTTCAAAGGTCCTTGAATAGCTCAGGTCAAATAATCACATTTCATCACAACGAGCCATTTTCAGGCTACGTCACTGCCCAGCTATTGAGCGCAAACTTTGCTGGACCTTTGTCGGAAAAGCTTGTGATAGTGGATGTATCATCCGGTATAGATCGAAGCGATCTGGGCCTTTCACTTTTCGAGCTTTCTTGCAGCCAAGACACAATATATATTGAGTATCATGTTTTAAAGGAGCTGCTGTTGGCCATCAACGTAGAATATAGCGTTAAAGTGTTGTGTACTAACTACAAGGGCGAAAATGTGTACAGGGGTACGTTTCCTCTTCATCAAAAAGACAGCCGAGGGAAGGAAATAATAGGTAAAGTCAACATTCCTAATTTGTGCAACGGTACCACATACTTTATAACTGCTGAAGTGACTCTTCAATTGAAGAGTATAGCAGATATTTCCTTGGAGCTTACCACACTAAGGTCTGAGATTTTGGTCGTTGAAACTCCGTCGCGACCTGAAAGACCGCTGCTTCGTTTCATTGATGAGGGTGGGGATTTTGTCAACCTTGAATGGACTCGGCCGAGGGAATTTAGTAGAGCTGAAGTAGTCTCCTACACAATTGCTATCAATGGTAACAATCTGAATTCTAGTATCACGCCTGAGACACGCACATTTCGACTTCGAAAATTATCTTCATCTTATCAGCAGGTCGTGATTCGGGCAAATACTGCCAGTCCCGTTGGTTGCGGTAAAATGTCAGCACCAGTCAGTATACCTCCTCAGTTGACAAAGCTTGACCTCAAAGAATGCAATGAGGAGTGTCTTATAAGAGCTGTTACTGGAAACTTTTGCTTTCGACTGCTTACCTCTAACAGCACCGGTGGTCAAATAGAAAGATATGAGGTTTCTATCTTCAATTCTAAATCGAAAAAATTAGCTCGCCGTTTTGAAGTGCCTGCTTGGAGGTGTGAGCACATTGACCTAGATAACCTTAATATGAATCAGAACTACGAAGTAGTTGTGCAAGCCAAGGGCCACCAATCATCGGGAGTGGGCGGGTCCAAGAAACTCTTCTTATCTCCCAGACAGGTGGGTGATTCAATCCGTGTGAAGATCTATCCTCTCTGGGAAGAAAGCTCAGGGTTTCAGTCAGATTTCTGCAATCTTTTGCTCCAAAGAGATCGTATACTTAAATTGTTAAGCTGGACAAAATTCTTTTACTCAAAAGCCAAATACTCGGCGACGTTTACTGCCACCCATGAAAGGTTGTGTGACTGGCTTTCGGAAATAGATAACGAGATCAGAGTCACCATTCAATCGTACAACGAAGCTTTGAAGCACCCAACTTTTGGTGTCAAATATATTGCCCAAAGCAAACTTAGTGCAGTCAAACAACTCTATGTCAATGGTTACTGCTTTGGAGATGCCCTTGACTCTAATACAGGGGAAATACTTGTCACTTTGGACTCCATTCTTCAGTCAAGTAAAGTAAGCTTTCAGATAAAGGCGCTTTCATCAAATGGAGAGGTTGAAGGTGCTTCCTCAAGCGAAGAAGTCTTAGAAATGCCGCGACTGCTTACACATTATTGCCCACTGGGAGGTCATTGCAACCCTTCATCCCAGACATCCACTCAATGTTCTTTTCAAAATACACTGGTAAGTACACAATGACTCTTTCAAAAACAAAAAGCGAAATATGAAAATGGAAGGGATATAAGAATCAAGTATTTACACTGTCTTTCTTTAATACAAACAAAAAAAACTCATTTAGAGTAACGAACGCTTGGTATCAAAGGGCGCGTTCCACATGTACACTGTGAAAAAATTCCCAAAGAGAAAAAAAATGCAGCCTCTTAATCAAAATGGCCCATCAACTGGAGTGGGAGAAATGTTTACATTTCTTACAGATTATCTGCGTCTTGATAAGTTGACTGCTTCACAAGTAATGGTGACATGCCCGACTACAGGTGCAGTGAAACCACTTGGGCAAATAGCTGCGACACCGGGCACTGGGTCTGAAAATACCAAAATCTCAGCCATGGTCGTTATTTGGGATCCTTTGTGCAAGTCCTGTATCTACCTCATGCGCATGGTAGAGGAATACTACTCAGTCTTTCATGGTAAAATCAGGTCCATAGGGATAGCACTCACAAGTGAACCAGCTTTGCTTGCCATATCAAAATGCAAAGAAAATTATTTCTACGATAAGAGCAAAAATATGCTATCACAACTTATTGACGAGCTACGAATCAACTCTGTTCCAACTATTCTTTATTTAGACTATCAAGGCATTGTGATAAATAGAAGTATCGGTTGCATTTATGCCAACGTTGATTCATTTCAAAAGGTTTTGGAATCAATATATCCTATTCTAGGGGACCAAACCATACCCAGTCTTGGGGTGAAGCTGGCTAACATTATACAGCAAACCCCCAAGCCGGAAAAATCACAATGGTCTGTGAAGAATATCAACAGTAAAGCACCAATGCCAAATTGTAAATATCACTATACTCCCTAGGAAATAAAAAGTTGGATACCGAAAAAAAGATAGCACAGAGTTATTTTACTCCTTTGATACGCAGGGTCAATATAGCCGAAAGCATAAAATACAAAGCAGTCACAAAAAACAAAACTTTGTATCCAAAGCCACAATCCCGACCACAACCGACGTTTTGGAACATATCTCTGATGAGTCCGCCAAGGGGAGTGGCTGTAAGCTGGGGAAGGACCATAGCGGTGTGCCAGACAGCCAAGTCCTTTGCATTATCCCCATCCACAGGCAAAATATCACAAACCATAGCAAAGTCAACCGCCAAGTACGAGCCGTATCCTAGTCCAAAAATTGTCGTTACAGGCACGGCATAGTAGAACACTTCAGTAAATGCCAGGGCTACTACACACAAGGCCATGGTGAGGGCCGACGTAATGACAATGACTTTACGCCTACCTCCCAACCGATCGCTCAGCCACCCTGCAGACACAGAACTAACTACAGACATGACTAACATCGGTAAGAAGGCGTATGATACAGCTGCCTCGGGTGTCATCCCTTCAGGGAGACTGACAACGTCGTCCATCCAATATTGTAGAAAAAACATAACAGTAGAGGCCCCTTGTTGCAGAAGAAATCGTGTAATGAGAACCCATCGAAAATCTGCATTACGACACGGTTTCAAATACTCTTTGATATGTCCTCCACAACTACGTTTCATTCGATTGGATCCCCCTTTCCTCTTCAACCGCTGTTCCCCAATGGAGAGTACAGTGACAGCTAGGCATACAGCCAGCACGGCACACATGATCATGTAAGACTGAACAACTCCAAGCGTTGTGTACAAAGTCCCAAAGCCAGCTCCGAACAAATTACCCAAAGTCTGAAACATCGCCATCAGCCCAGATCCCACACCTCGTTTAGCAGCCGGAGTCTTATCCGCCAGCAGCCCGTTGTAAGGCACTGAGCAGACCACATACCCACCTGCGTTCAGCTGGTAGCTTATGATAAAAGCCCCTACAGTTAGATAAGGAATGTTATCCACCTCATAGGGCCCCGCTGTTTTAGTGGCGTGTTGTTCAGGTGCCATCCAGGCCATGGCCAGAAGCCCGCACAGCATAAACACCACACCCCCCACCATAAATGGACGCCTTCGTCCCAGAGGATGAGTCGAAGAATCACTCCACAGGCCCATCATTGGACTAAATATGAGGGACACCACCGATCCCGCAGCTACAACAGCTCCCAGATATAATCCCTTGTTCGCATCTCCAACCAGGTTGTACACCTGCGAGGGAAGAGTCGTCACGGACAAAAGAAACCACACAAAAGAAGTTCCGAACCAGAAAAAATTCAACTGAGCAAGCTCCACATAAGTTTGCAGTTTCACATGACCTTCTCCGTCACCCCCTGCAGGTCCAGCACTCCCACTTCCCGGGATAAACAGGCTATCATCATCCTCGTCCGTTAAAGTCCGCCTCCGCAGCAGCTCCTCTCTCCCACTCCCCTCCCCATATGGATCTTCCCCTTCAAAGTACCCCTCTTCCATGTCCAGCAGCCCCACACCCTCCCTGCCCCCATTCAACCCATCTAGATCCTCGCCACGAGAAAGTCCATCCCCAACAATCTCCTCCAATAGCACATCAGCGCCGTCTTCCTCCCCTCCACTAGCCACCACTCGACGGCGGAGACGCAGCACCTCGTCTCCTGCGGCTTCTTCGTCATCCGACGGATATCCATACTCCACACCATCACCCCTTCCCCTCCCTACATGAGATTCAGGGCTACGCACCCTTGGAGACACTCCTTGTGTGGATCTCTCCCCTCCAGCCCCCTCCAGCACTCTCCCAGGCCCCTCCACCTCCTCCAGGTCCACTTCAAGGTCCGTCAGCGAGGCGGTTTCATCCATCTTGAGTATATTACACCAAGCTTTGCTCCTCTTCGCTTCCCCTCAAGGATCCCACTCCTTCTTCTTTCTTTTTTCCTTTGGTTAGAGGGTGATGGACCAACTCAAAAGATCAAACCACTTCACAAATTCAAAAAAACACAAAATCCAAAAAAAAAGCGACAAAACTAAAAAATTTCTTTGCTTCTTTTTTTTTTTTTTTTTTTTTTTTTTTTTTTTTTTTTTTTTTTTTTTTTTTTTTTTTTTTTTTTTTTTTTTTTTTTTTTTTTTTTTTTTTT
>PDIM01010317.1:125491-145141 GCA_002811675.1 Ichthyosporea sp. XGB-2017a | reverse complement strand
TTTTTTTTTTTTTTTTTTTTTGTTTCTTCTCAGTTCAAAACTTTTTTTTGATTCTGTTTTTGGCCTAAATGTGCTGTGTCCTAATCCACTCTCCTTGTACACAGTGTGGACTATTCCCACAGTAAATCCCCTTTAGAGCACATTTATAACACTCCCACACATAATGACACCCTCCCCGAAGAAGACCCCCTCCAGAAGCTCCCCGCAAAAGAGGGCCCGCACACGCTCCCCGCCCAAACAATCACAGACTCAGGCCACTGTAGAATCCTCTGCACGGCCACACAGGAGAAGAACATCCTCGACTTCGTCGCAGGGGAATGTAGAAGCTGTAGCAGAGAGCTCATCCCCTGCACGCTCTACGAAGAGCAGAACTTCTCCGAGAAAAGCTTCCATGCAGAGAAAAGCGGAAGTGTCTACCACTGCTGTACATGTTGCGCGCTCTATCCCTGAGCGAATGGGAAAAAGTCCGAGAAGCAAGCGGCCTCGAAGATCAGTATCGTCTTCTGTGTCTGCTAGTGAAGATCCACCGGTCATTGCGCGGGTGAGAACCGCGTTTTCCTCCTTTATGAACGAGGATCCGACCAGTGGGGCTTCTACGAGCGATAAGAGTGAGTTGCGTCTTGACAGTAGTGAATTTGGTGGTTTTGGACTTGATAGCGTGATGGAGGAGACAGGCATAGCAACCTCTGAGCATGTGCAAACCTTGATTGAGGCCCATCGTAAAGAAACGAGCGCGTTACAACGTGATGTGGTGCATTTGAAGGCCAAGTGTGTTGCCTTGGAGGGTGATTTATCGGACGAGGTGCTTCTTAGAAAATCCAAAGATATTGAGCATGAGCGAGAGCTTTCAAAACGGGAGGGGCTTTATTTAAAAGAAACAGAAAAGGTGAGGGAACTGGAGGAGCAGAGGAGGTTTCTACTTGAGGAAGAAAAGCTGTTGAAGGACGAAGTTAAAAAACTGGCGGATAAGTGCGTTGATGTGGAGCGGCGCTCGAAGCAAGAGATATCAGATATGAATCAGAAAGAGTTGAATGAAGTGATGGACCTTAGGGGGGAATTGGAAGAGCAATCAGAAGTGAATGAGGCGCTGCTGGCGAAATGTAATGGGCTGGAGGGTCAATATGTGGAGGTGAAAAACCAACTTGACCAAAAAAGTGCGGAGGTAGAAATGTTGTCTATAAGAGCTCGTGGGACAGAGGCAAAGATGGCACAAGCAAAAGTTTGGGAAGAAAAGAGTGACAAATTGCAAAAGCTTGTAAGGGAACTTGAAAAGGAACTGGAGCAAAGTAAAGATGATGTCCAGGAAGCTCAGCAAATTAAACGAGATGTTGCCAAGATGGGGAGCGTTGAGCGCCAGCTTGGGATTTTGTCACACGAAAATGCTGCAATGAAAGATAAATTGGGAAACACAGAGCTTCTTAAACTCCAGCTTGAGGAATCCCAAAAGAAATGCGCCCGGCTGGAAGAAAGGGTGGAAAAGCTGGTGGAAGTCGAGTTGAAATATGAGGATATTAAGGAAAATGGGGAAGGGGGTGGGAATGCAGCTGGTGGGGAAAATGCAGCGCAGTTGAGTGATCTTCGAAAGCAAAATGCATTGTTGGTAGAAAATGTGGCAACATTAATGCAAGAAAAAAGAATGCGTGAGGCGGTGGAGAAAAAGTTAAGCCAAGATCTTGAAGAGAAGAGCAAAGAGCTTGTCGAGGCCCAACACAAAGAAAGATCTTTTGGTGAACATGTAAAAAGACTGGAAAGAAAGCTGATGTTTATTACGAAAGAACGGGATGGTATAAAGAAAATTTTGGAATCGTATGATGAGGAAGACGCAATGTCAAGTAACTATGACAAGCAGAAGAAGGACCGTATTGAAGAGCTTGAAGCAAACTTAGAGCAATGCCACAAACAGATCGAAACTTTAGAGGCGAGTTCCGCTGCTTTGGAAGAGAAGAACAATGCTCTACTGAAAAGGGTGAATGAGACTTCAGAAGAGAGTGAAAGGAAATCGGGAGTCTATGAGCTGCGCGTACAGGTACTGACCACGGAGTTGGAAGCATTAAGGAAAAAGTGCGGCGAACTTAAGTCAAAAAATGAAAGTGTTTTGAAAGACTTTCGTATGGTTTCTGAAGAGAGTGCTCGCAAAGCTGCCGAAGAGAAGAATGTTAAAGTTCTTCATTTTATTAATAATCCAGAGGCGATCGCGAAAGCGAAGAAGGTGCGCGAACTGGTTGGGTTGAGGGAGGAAAATGAAGCCTTGAAATTTAAGATTGGTACTCTAGAAAAGGGCATAATGTCGGCGAATGCTGCCGCGCAGAAAGGAGGAGAGTTTGTTGGTCTAAGAAGAGGAAGTACTGTTGAGGGCACTATTGCCGAAGATGCTCTCAAGGAAAACCGAACGCTGAAAGAAAAGCTAAAGAATGCAGAGAAGAAAAACCAGCGACTAAAAGAAGTATTTAGTGAAAAAACACAGGAATTCCGGACGGCGTGTTATCTTCTTCTTGGATATAAGATTGAAATGAGTAATGATGGGCAGTACACGTTAAGATCAATGTATGGGGAGTCAGACAGAGACTATCTGTTATTCAAAGTAGACTCGAAGGGTGGAATGACAATGCTTGAGACAGAGTACTCCACAGTGATTGGCACGGAGAAAATTAACACCTTTCTGAAAAACTGTGACTCCATTCCATCTTTCCTAAGTAGTCTTACGCTGGAATTGTTTAGCAAATCTACCGACTATATGTAATGACAAGTTGCGAAAACGAAAGTAAGAAGCAACAATAAAAAATGAAAGACTCCTGATTGATAGAAGAATGTGTAATTCCCTTGGGGGAATATCTTTTAGGGTCAAATGTTGGGGAATTTGGATAAGTCAAACAACTTTGAATAGTTTAGGAAAAATTGGTGGTTTTGGATTGGGATTAGTTCACTGATTAAGAATCATTGAAATACCCAAGCGAATGACAGAATGAGGAAACGGAAAGACTGGGAAGGGAGGGATCCACCCTCTGTGTCTGCAAATTCTCTTGCAAAGAAAACCCGGACCAAAGACAAGGCCGGATCATTGTTGCAGCCTGCCCCTTTGTTACAGAGGGATGCTTTACTTGTGGTTTTTTCTTTTCTGGATCCTGTGAGTCTCGCAACAGCCGCTCGGGTGTGCACTCTTTGGGATGAATGCGCCAAGGAGAATTGCCTCTGGCAGGAACATTTTTTCAAGTTTTTTGATTCACGGTTCGGCACCAATGGGGCGGTGAGGAAGTCGGTGCTGGAGATGAGTGGCGTGATGGAATATAACACCAAAGTGATGCACAGAGATGCATTAATAGATGGTGCGTCATGGAAGAGGGGACAGATCAGTTCCCGTGTAACTGTGGCGGGTGCACATCGGGGCCCTGTGCGGGCTATGGGGTTTTATGATGCAGCGAGTACAATCTTTGCCTCGGCTGGGCGTGATCAGGTGATACATTTGTGGGATTCTTCCTCCTTCAGCGATAGTGAAACTGCACTAGAAGCCTTTGAAGATGTTAATCCTTTCAGGACGATTCCAATTGGTGAAAAAGCGAACATCAACTGTTTGCAGTTTCTAAGTAAATCAGGCAAACCCAAGCTATTTGCTGGGGTTGGAAAGAACTTACGTTTATTTAATTTGGCACTGGATGAATGTTCGCCCGTCATGTCATATGGCACACATAGCGATTCGGTCTTTGCTTGCGATCAGAACAGGTAAGGAAGGAACATACTTTGCCTGTGTTATGTTTGTTGTGCTTTGAATCAAAGTCTCATCCATTGATCATGTAACTTTTTTCATTCAATTTTCAAGTTCTGTTATTGCCACTGCGGCGGGCCAGAATGACAAAAGTCTGCGCGTGTGGGACATTGAAACTGGTGCGATGATTTTCAAGCGAACAATGAATGGCTCTGTGCGAGCGGTAAAATCGTATGGCAATGAAGAGCATATCTTCATTACGGGGTCCCTGGATAAAGCTCTTCGGGTGTTCGATACCAGAATGGGGGGTGAATCAATTCTGGAGATTCCCTTGCAAGCCGGTAAAGTATTTCCGTGATTGTTTTCATTGAGTTGACACGCCATTTTGAGAAAATCCATTGACATTAGAGACGTGTTCTAACTTTACTACTACAGGTATACATTCGCTTAGCACAAATCAAAAATATGTATTGGCGACAACTGGATCTCCTGCCTGTGCATGCGACATTTATGACTTTCGCGTGCCAGGCCGAGCTTTGTCGTCTTCCAAACTTGCTGAACATTTCTCAGCGTATGGACAGCCAGTCTCTTCGAGTGTTTGTATGGCCAAGGGAACCAGTGACTGCAATTTCCTGGCTGCAGATTATCAGGGGAATGTCTTTGGAATGGAGAAGAAAAGGCTGTTGTATCGATTAGAAACCCGCGTTGATTCCCTCTCCGGGAACTACAACACGCTTTTGTGCGGGTGCGCTGATGGGTCTATGAGTGTGCTGAAGGTATCTTTAGCAGGAATGAATAAAGGAAAAGCAGATTTGCGGCGCTGATCCCCAACACACGCATGAATATATTTAATATTTAGAGATGATTTTATTGTTCACAACCTAATTACAATCAAGCAGCAGAACATCTTAAACCAAAAACTCATAAGGCACAACGGTGACAGTAGTGGGCTTGTTCTTGGCAGTTCTGACAGTATGGGCTTCGGTAGGCTGGACAACAACACGCTTAAGGTTGACTTTGACACCAGTCTTTCTAGCTTCTCTCTTCTTGTCATCGTTGCTCTTGACACGTCTCAAAAAGTCATCTCTGCAAGTGGAATGTTTGATATGTTCAACTCTGACATTGATCTTCTTCTTGATGATGCGTCCACGATGCTGCTTGTTCATCACAACACCGACAGCGTGAGGGGTGACGTTGTAGACGACACCAGTCTTACCGTGGTAAAACTTGTGGGGCATACCCTTCTGAATGGAACCATCACCCTTGATGTCAACAATATCCCCAACACGGTAGGTCTTGAGGTAGGTGGAGAGATGGACAGGTCCCTTCTTGCGGAACTGCTTGGAGAAGAGAAACCTGGTACCACGACGATAACCGTTTGCGTTAACCATTTTGAATTAGATTTGCCTAATAAAAAAAAAAAAAGGTAACATTTTGTTAGTTATTCGCTCTTTCTACTTCTCAAATCAACACTTTCAACATTTCATACACAAATGTATCTAGAAGATGCTCTCTTCACTCTCCACTCGCTATCCAGCCCTTCCCAGTCCTCTTTGTTTTCCAACACCACGATTGCTTCCTTAACTAAGCCCTCCCGAACTCATCTCTCCTTGTACGTCTCACAACGCTCCCTTACCACGTCAATCAAAGTTTCTTCTCTTATGCACACAGCTGTATCATCCAGATTGTCTTCATAAACCAACGGCTCTCCCCTCCACCTGCCAATTCGGTCAACATACATCCCACTCCCTCCTCACCACCCCCCTTTTAAAGCACATAAAATCCACATATAAATCGTCCAATCCCTGAACAGTTCTTCTCCTTCCCCTCAACTAGGCGTCACAGACTGTATTAAATAAACCATTCATCTAAATGAACCTGATGCCAGTCAATGTCTGAGTAGAATTATATTTCCTTCAAGAAACAAACCTAAAGCCAGGTATGCTCTTGCTTCCTTCCAATCCCATTCATCAATTAATCTAATCATCCATCAATCCATCCATCTTGATATTTCATCAACCAATCTGCATCCATGGCCGTAACATACAACTGATGCCTGCCCCAAAGTCGACCTCTGGAAAATTAAAATTTCCAATTCAATTATAATTTCGCGGCTGGACAATTTTATCATTTCACAATCCAGAACTTCGATCCCCCCCCCCCCCCCCCATTCATCATCGATACGCGATTACCCAACACATACCCATCCATCCATCCCTCCTCACATAAAACAACCACCCAAATCAACAGAAAAACAAAAAACCCGGAACAACAAACTCACCTCTTACTTCTTGCAGATTACGAATCCAAATAAAAAATGAAAAAAGAGAACGAACAAAATCCCAATAGCCCTGAAAAGGCCCCTTTTATATGAAAATCAGATCACAGCTGAGAGTCATAGAAAATAGTCCCAATGCATGGGCCCCATACAAAAGTCCCATACAAATAATTCTTATCCCTTCCCCATGCAGTGGGCAAGGAAGAAATGATCACGTGTACTCAGGAGCCAGAGCAAGGAGCCCTGGTAGACATAAGAGAAGGAGAGAAGGAGAGAAGGAGCTGTGGAGGGATCCATGGGGGAGGAGTGATCTGTACTGTGAGGATGGGACAGACCGGGTGTGTGTCTGTGGGGGCCGTGATTGGGTTGTTGAGAAGGGTCGAGATTGCTAAGAGTCATTTGGAGAAGCAGGAAGTGGGGCATGAAGTGAATGTGTTAAAGCAGTTGCTGTATAAGAATCATAACCAGCACAGGCGTGGATTGTATTTTAGAAAGTTGCTTCTAGTAACTCGGCTCTTTGGAAAGTACGAAAGGGTAGATTTGATTGGGAATGTGAAATTGCTTTTACAGGAATGGCCTTCATCAAAAGTATTGTCCAAAGTAAATGATTTGAACGAACTTCCTCGCGCGGAAGGAAGGGATGCCATTGTAAATGCCGATATTCCTGTGCTTGTTGCCATGTGTGAGAAGGCGGAAAGGCTTTGCGTGGCGTGCAATAAGGCATGCGAAGATGCAGCAGCCGATCTGTCCTGTATGATGGCGCAAGCACTGTTTCTTCCCTTTATCACAGTGGTATTTGCTAACATCTCCCGAATCAATGTTCTCACGAAATACCTCGTTGAAGATGTACGCAAATTGAAATCCTCCTTTCAGAATTGGATAGATGCCAAGGAGAGAGGAAATGATGATCAAATTCGGCCCTTGAAAGTGTCAAAAGGGATCAAAAGACCAGCCTACAACCCTGACGAAGACGAAGATTTGGGTGAACCTGTTTAATTTTGAGTTAGTGGTGAAGGCAATGAGCACTCTTTGCAGCGCACACACTTTTTATCTTTTATTGCTTATTTTACATCTACATGAACTGCCTTTTCATCTCGAATACGCGAGTAAGAGCCTCTTTGGAGTCTTTCAGCTTCACCAGTGATGTCTCAAAGATCATATCAATGGCGCCATATGACAAGTCCCACAATGTCTGCTTTGAAAGCCCAAAAGCCGTTGCCATGTGATAGTACTCACGCGATAAAGTCGTTCCAAAAATTCCCTTGTCATCAGTGCAAATACAAATGGGATAGCCCCGGCCAAAGTAGGTACGGAAGTGATGGTCTGTGTAGGATGGCGATGTTCCCGAAAGGACATTAGAAGTGGGGCACAGCTCAACAGGAATCACGGGACATTCCCTGCCGCATCCTTTTCGGTTTTGATTCATTTGCTCCAAGTCTTCAAAGTAAAATGTCCCGTGCCCTATCCGGTCTGGTGCAAACTGAGCAATTGCATCTGTTTCTTGAGGGTTTGGAATTTCGCTAGTATGGATAGTAATCTTCAACCCGTGATCCCTTGCGTATTGCAAAGCAGAAATATACTGGGTAAAGTAGTTAATATTTGGGTCTCCGCTTAAATCAATGCCCACTATATGTTCATAAATCCCCTCCTCTGCATTAGCTGCCCGCCTTTGCTTGGAACGCGAAGAAGCTTCCCAGCGATTCTTTAGGTCCACGGCCAGATGCACATTTTCCATTGCTTCCTCAATCGATAGCTTTCGATTTATACTGACAATGAGTTTGCATACAATTCCGCGCCTTGGATCGTTATTGCACTCATGAATGGCCTCCAGAATGGCCTCCAGGTACCGCTGTTTACTAAGACCTGTCTCTTGGACCCGCTTGGGTGTTGACCGCAACTCCAAATAAACAACGCCGTCCTTTTCAAAGTCGGCAATCACACTTTCTGTAGAAAATTTGACGCTTTTGAAATCATTGCATAACTCGTGTATGATATTGAACAACTTGAAGCACTCGCTGAGATTCCGTTCCATTGATAACCCGCCCCCACCCTGACTTACCCCCGATGCCCCCCCTCTCTCTGCCGAATACAGAGCCTCAATCTCTGCAAAAGTCAACGAGCCCCCCTTTGTCCACCCCCCATGCTTTGTCTTGGATGCCGCCAGTAACCGCACTGCCTCGTCACTCAAAGACCCATTCAGATGCGCATGCAGCTCCACCTTTGGCATCCGCTTGATATACTCCATCAACTCTCTATTATCCCCCATACCTGGCATGGATAGGATTAACAAATCTCCTTAATTCTTCTCCTCCGTCCTCCTGAGACACACTTGCAGAGCTAAAACAAAAACTGAAATAACAATTCCAACGGGGGTTAGGGGTTGACCTTATGTACCAGGATCCCCATACATTTCAGTTACTATGGGAATCCTGGTCCATATATAAACTCTCCCTTAAATGGTTTTCTTCTCTTTTTATTTTCTTTTCCTCTTCTGTTTCAAGTATAGATAGGTGGATTTTTTAAGATTGATTCTTCTTTGGAAATTTGGTGGATTAATAGATGGATGGACAGGGAGTGAGCTAAAAGGAAAAAAAAAAAAAAAAAAAAAAAAAAAAAAAACAAGGGAGTAGAGAGGATTGATTTTATATTTGTGAAATGAAAGGGCAGAGCGAGAGAGAGATGAGTGACTTTGAGGTGGATATTTCCCCACAGAGTGGCTGGGCGCATATAAGTACAGCAGCTTGCCTGGCCAAGCTGGAGAGTAGCTTGAAGAGTGGGCTTACAGACGAAGAGGCCGAACTTCGCAGGAGGATTTATGGGCAGAACGTCATGGAGGAGGGTTCAGCGAGCCCTATACTATTATTTCTCTCGTTTATGTGGAATCCCATGTCCTGGGCGATGGAATTGGCTGGGATTGTGGCAATCTGTCTTTTGGATTATATCGACTTTTGCCTTATATTGGTTTTGTTGCTGCTGAATTCTTCACTTGGGTTTTGGGAGGAGAAAAAATCAAGAAAGGCTGTCAAAGTGCTTCAAAAACAATTAGCGCCGAAAAGTTTGGTGCTTCGAAATGAACAATGGAAGGAGATTGAAACTTCAGATCTTGTCCCGGGGGATATTGTAAGACTAACTCTTGGGGACGTTATACCAGCAGATATGAAACTTCTTCAAGGTGAACGATTAACTGTTGATCAGTCAATGTTGACTGGTGAATCACGCCCTGTTGTCAAGGAAATAGGGGACGAGGTATATTCGGGATCAGTTGTCAAAGTGGGGGAGATGGAAGGGATTGTGTATGCCACTGGAGAAGGAACTTTTTTTGGGAAAGCTACCCTTGTATTTGACGCGTATGAAAATAGCGGTAAGCTGCAAAATATCTTGACGATTATCGGAAATACGTGCATTGTTCTGATTATCATATGGATCGTTGTGGAATTGATTGTTCAATTTGGTGCACGAAGCGCCCCTTGTTCCTTAAACGATGACGACAATTGCGCAACTCTCAAAAATGTGCTGGTGCTTGTGGTGGGGGGGATTCCAGTGTCGATGCCAACGGTACTTTCAGTCACGTTGAGCATTGGTGCAATTCGAATGGCAAAGCGAGATGCCATTGTTACACGACTCGGTTCTTTTGAAGAGTTAGCCTCAATGGATATCCTTTGTTGTGATAAAACTGGCACATTGACATTAAATGAGCTGACATTGGAAAAGCAATTAATTCACCCATTTAGAAACAAAAGCAGTGAAGAAATTATCCGCATGGCATCATTAACAGCCAGAAAGGTAATGGGCGACTCCATTGATGTTTGCCTTATGGAAGAATGTGAAGACCGTGAAACTTTGTGGGACGATTTTGAACGGTTAAAGTTTGTTCCATTTGATCCCGTTAGCAAACGGTCTGTTGTCCGAGTGAAGAACACATCTACAGGGAAATGCATCTGGGTGGCGAAAGGCGCACCGCAAGTACTGCTTCACATGGATAGCAATAGTGAAGATATAGAAGTTGAGTTTATTGAAACTGTGGAAGAATACTCAAAACTTGGATTGCGCTCTTTGGCAGTGGCCACCTGCGAAAGTGATGTTAGCGAATTGTCAGAGGTAACTTGGGACATCATTGGACTTCTTCCGCTGAAAGACCCGCCCCGTCACGATTGCAACAAGACCATACAGCAGGCAAAGTCTTTGGGGGTGGATATCAAAATGATCACTGGCGATCAACTTTCTATTGCGTTTGAAACGGCGAGGCAGCTGTGCATACCTCAAGAAATCTTGACTACGTCTTTTTTTCAAAAGATTAAGGAAATGAAAGTGGTCAATATGGACGAGCTGATTGAAAATGCGGATGGTTTTGCCGAAGTCTTTCCCGAACACAAAACAAACATTGTCAAAAGTCTTCAAAAGCGCGGTCATGTTGTTGGAATGACGGGTGATGGAGTAAATGATGCACCAGCCTTAAAGGCGGCCGATATCGGTATCGCTGTCGATAATGCATCAGGGGCGGCAAGAGCTTCTGCAGACATTGTTCTGCTATCTCCGGGACTGAGTGTTATTGTAGAAGCCATCGATGGCAGTCGTAAAATCTTTGCTCGAATGAAAACATTCGCCATGTATAGCGTAGCTACAGCAGTCAGGATGGTGTTCACTTTTGGCCTGCTGACTGTTATTTATAACTGGTATTTCCCAACCCTTGCGATTGTAGTTATGGCTGTCATAAATGACGGAACAATAATGTCAATCTGCGTTGACCGTGCATGGGTATCCGACTACCCAACGTCATGGAAATTGAAAAAAATATTTGCAGTCGCGATATCCCTTGGGGTGTACCTGACAATTTCTACTATTGTACTCTTTGAAGTGACATATAAGACGTCGCTGTTCACCAATTTTGGATTGGATAGTTATGAAGTAACCAAAGATAATACAATCGTAACCTCGCATGACTGTCATCATTTTGTAGTTTACTCAAGTATGCTTGACAACTGGGATTTACACGTAAGTAAGTCTGTGGATACAGATTTACGCAAAGTTTGCACATGGGATAATTCCATCGACAGATCCTATCCGCGCAATTTTAAGGTGGATGACACGTATTCAGGCTATTGCTTATGCGGGAATGTGGCACGAAAGAATGCTGCCATTAGGGGCCTTATTTATATTCAAGTCTCGGTGACGGGTCAATGGGTAATCTTTGTCGCGAGGGCTCGACGAATATCATACTTGACAAGGCCGGGGCTGGGCATTATTGTCTCGTTCATAGTGTCTCAGATAGCTGCAACATTAATTGGGGTGTATGGGTTTGGCGACTATCCTGAAGGGAGAGGAAACTTTAATGGGTGCGGGTGGGGATATGGCTTGGTTGCATGGGTCTGGTCTATATTGTGGATTATTCCTATGGACTTTATTAAGTTAACAGTGCTGTACTGTATGAGTAATATCTCAAAGAAAACATATAACCTCACACAATTCCATGAGGAATTCGGTGCTGGACAAGGCCGATGTATTCGTCGAGCGAGTGTAGGAATGGCAGCAGCAACCTCAAACATAGGCCAGCAAAGACGCAAGTCCCGTGCCATGCTAATGTAGTATATAGCTAGCTGCTAGTGAACATAATAGTTGAGAATAAACTAAACACATTGAAAATATCAAAACCACAAAGAAAGAGAGAACCCCAAACAGAAAAAAAGCAGGAGGAGGAAATAAAAAAAAAACAAACTGCTCAGTGCAGCAGTGCTCTGTTGCTGTTTATTTTTATTTTTTGTTTATTATTTTATCTTATTTTTCTTTTTTCCTGTGGTCTGCGAGGGGGGAAGGATCAAGAAGAAGAAGAAGAAGAAGAAGAAGAAGAAGAAGAAGAAGAAGAAGGAGGAGGAGGAGGAAATTTGTTATCTGTGGCTGGAGTTGTGCGTGTAACAGGGTATGGGGACATAAAGGGAGGCATGAACCAGGGGTGTTACTGGCATTTGATTAACAAACAACTTATTTTGGAAAAGTGAATCATGGGGGTTTCAAGTGTGGATGACGAAAACGAGCCGCGTTACTGCCATTGCAAGTCTGTTTGCAACTGGTCCAGGTTTATGATTGAGTGTTCGGGGTGTGAGGATTGGTTTCATGCGGATTGTATTGGGAAAACTCAGGCGGAGTGTGAGTTGATTGAGCTTTATTACTGTAAGAATTGTGAGCCCATACATGGCCCGAGTACGCTAAAGAGGGAGAGATCAAGTATTAATTATGGGGAAATGGAACGAGTGGGAAGAATCACGGGAAACGAGGTAGATCACACTAAAATTCTTGCAAAGACAAAGTTCCCGCAATTGGAATACGTCAAACTGGATGGAAAAACCTGCACGATTGAATATTTTAACAATCATGGATTCCGAAGACCTATATTTCTACCAAAAAAAACGGGACTTGGGATGAAAGTGCCAGCAAAGATGACTGTGAGAGATGTCATGAAGCACGTTGGCCCCAACTTTGAGCTTCCTGTGATGAATACGGACACACAGTCGCTGGACACAAGGGTGGTGTGGACGATGGAAAAATGGGTGAATTACTATTATTCTACGAAGCGCGAGAGGGTGTTGAATATAATTAGTATGGAGTTTACCGATACAAAAATGAACAAGGTGATTGAAAGTCCGGACATTGTTCGTAAGGTTGATTGGATTGATAATGTGTGGAAGGATCAGGAAAAATTGCCTCGAGTGAAAAAGTATTGTCTAATGAGCGCGGCTGGATGCTACACGGATTTCCACATTGACTTTGGAGGCAGTTCTGTGTGGTACCATGTCGTGGAGGGGGAAAAGATCTTCTATTTTATCCCCCCGACCCCCGAGAATTTGAAAAAGTTTGGCGAGTGGAACACTCATCCTCGTCAGCATGAACGCTTCTTTGGAAAAGAGGTGGATGTGTGTTACGAATGCAGACTGGTTCCGGGAAATACTTTGCTTATTCCAACGGGATGGATCCATGCTGTTGTCACTCCAAAAGACTCACTTGTGTTTGGTGGGAATTTCCTGCACAGCTACAATTTGGAATTGCAGTTGAAGGTTTATGATATGGAAAACATTATGAAGGTGGAGCAAAAGTTTCGTTTCCCGTACTTTAGGGAAATCAACTGGTATGCTGGACAGTCCATTGTGGAGGAGTTTTCGAGTAAGTGGCTTGATTTTGTGTGCGCTTATCGCTTATGCTGTTTTTTGTTGTTGTTGTGATATAACGATTTGTTTTACTAAGATGCGAATAATTTTTAATTCAAAATATATTTGTTTGTTATCAGATAAAACTTTATCTTTGCCGAGCTGGCTTTCAAGGCAAATTTCATTTTTGGCATCCAGACTCAAAAAGTGGAAGAAGGATGCTCCTAAAGGAGTGGATCCTGAAGAAGTTCTTGCCGGACTAGATGAATTCGTGGCGAATGCTACTCAGTCAAGTGGACTTAAAGTTACTGTTAAAACAACTGGTGCTTTAATGGCAAAAGAAAACTCGAATTCTCCAAAACTTAAGTTTACACTTAAAAAAAGCGATCTAGACGCTAAAGAGAAAGAGAATCTGAGGCTCACCCTGAAGTTTCCCTCTGCTCGTAGTGATGTAGGTAGTGACCCGGCATATAAAACTGATAGTGAAGATGATAGCTTTGACGAACCAAAGCCGGATAAATCGGACAAAGCTTTCCGTGTGTCCGGTATTAAAAGAACTGGCAAGGCAAGCAAATCCCCTGGACCAAAGAAGGAGCGCAAAAAGCCCAAGAGTGATGATGCAAAAGCTGGCGAGCCTCCCAAAGCCAAAGATGTTTCGAAACCGGCAAGTAAAGTTGGAGTACCCAGTACTGCCCGTGGCCGATTGGCAAAGAAGTTGAAGATGAAACAAGGTGGAGGTCTTTTTCGAAGATAAGAGGCAACTGTTATAGGCGAAGAAAAGATGAAATGCCTTGTTGTGTCGCATTGGCACTTCGTTGTATGCCTCGTCTCTTTTGTTTCCGTTTCGCTTCCCTTTTCTTTATATATATTCTCTCGCGAAGCCTTTTGTGTTTCCAATTGTATGCTTTACAACACACACACTTCTCCATTTTATACACAACTACACCACCTACAACTCCATGAAAAGGTACCACCAACAGATATAAGTATGTCCCATGAACTACTTCCAAAACTAAAACAGGTCGGCAACTGCAAAATGAACGCAATAAAAACCGCGAAAAGCATGGGAGATGAGTACACTGTACAGTACAATCCACATGACATCATCCTTCTGGGGAGGATAAGGGCAGAGCAACACGAGGCTCCAGTACAAAGAGGTAATTTCTCTTCCCGCAACGCAACATTTATTTATTTATATATTTCATTAATCCTGCCTGCTGTTGGTTCTTGATCAGTGTTGGATTAAGAATAGACTGCAAAGGTAAAGGGAAGGGGGGATTACAGTTGAGAGTCAGGTAGGGGGAATAGGATTAGTAGTGTGGGCCTGACTGAGAAGGAGGAGTGATTGATTTTATTGAAGAAGAGAGATTCCTTCCGAGTGTTTTGTTTTAGTTTTTTTTTATTTCGTTTTGTTTTGTACAGTCATGGGGAGCAGGATTTTGTTCTTGGCGGTTTGGCTCGCTGCCGTTTTGGTTTGCTTACCAGCAAATCATGTATTGGTGGAGGCTGCCCAGGAGACTTCGTAAGTAGGCAGTGTTTATTGGCCTTTAACATTTGCTGTGGTGTAGGATGTGAAGCTAACGGTGGTGCTCGCTTAATCTATTGGCTTGCATTGCGCAACCTATTTCGTTTTGCTTCTGTGTTTTTAGGATTACCTTGGATACGCCTTCGATGGTTCTTGCGGGGATTCCCTTTGACTTAAAGGTGCATCTTTCTCCTTATATGCACAACAATAGATGGCCTGACAAGCTCCCATACGCCGTCATTAATCACGAAGAAAAGGCTGATCGACAGATGGAGACGGGAGTGCTCCATACCAAAGATAAAAAGGGAAATATTGTCCTGGATTTTGACATTGAGAATCTTCACTTTGCAGAGAGTGGGAACAAGAACTTTTCAGTGAGATTCAATGTTAATGATACTGATATTTCCATTTATGATTCAACGTATTGCATGACAGGGTGGCTCTCGGTACTTCCTCCGTTTGTTACCATTGCCATTGCTGTGTGGTTGAAGCAAGTCTTCATTGCCCTGATTCTGGGAATCTACATGGGCTCCTTTTTCTTTAATGGGTTTAATGCATATTTGGGCTTTCTTCGAACCGCGGATACGTATCTTGTGAAATCATTTGCGGTGTATGACCACGCGGCTGTGCTTTCATTCTCCTTTCTACTGGGGGGAATGATAGGCATTGTGCAAAAATCAGGAGGAGGACTTGGTTTGGCAGGCTTGGTCACTCAATTTGCGTCTACCCCTAAGCGAGTTTGCCTTGCATGTTTTTGTTTGGGATTGTGCATTTTCTTTGATGATTTCACCAGTGTGTTGATTGTGGGAAATAGTATGAGAGGTGTCGCTTTGAGCTTAAAGGTGAGCGCAGAAAAGTTTGCATTTATTATCCATACAATGGCAGTTTGTATGGCTAGTTTGTCTCCTATCTCGAGTTGGATTGGGGTGGAAATTGGATATATTTCTTCTGCTTTCGTGAAGAGCGGTGTTCAAACGGATGCGTTTTGGATGTTTCTAACCTCCATCCCGTATCGCTTTTTCCCATTGCTGATGGTTTACTTTGTGCTTCTAAACATTTTGTCTGAAAAAGAATATGGTCCCATGAAGAAGGCTGAAGCAGATGCAAGACTGGAGACTACCGCTCCAAGCCATGCTATGACAGGAGATAATGCTTTGGAGGAAGATGCAGACCTCTCGGAGATGGGTTTGCTCGCACCAGCACCTGGGTGTCCACGAAGATGGTACAATGGCGCGATTCCCTTTCTTACATTGGTTATTTGCACTGTCATTTCAATGGGGGTGAGCGGTAGAGATGCCATTTTGGCTCTGCCTGCAGAAGAACAGGTCCCAATCACTATGTTTTCCATGTTTACCCACGCCAATTCAATTAAAGCGTTGATGTGGAGCACTTTGTTTTCCTGCCTTGTCTCAGTAATTCTTGTCTGCAGTCAAGGTTTGCTGACTATTCCTCAGAGTATCGAGGCATGGGTGGTTGGTGCAAAAGATATTTTGGAACCTGTTATTATCTTGATCCTTGCATGGGGACTTGGTGATGTTGTTAACGATTTGAAAACTGGAGTATATCTTGCACACTCCATTGGAAGCAATCTTCCTGTTGGACTTCTCCCTTTTATGGTTTCCTCTTTGGCTTTCCTCATGTCTTATGCAACCGGTAGTGCGTTTGGCTCCATGGGTATAATTTTTCCCCTGGTCATCCCCATTGTCTGTAAACTGACGCCGGATGCATCTGTTCATTTGCATGTGGTAGCGTGTATTCTTGGAGGCTGTGCTTTTGGCAATGTAGTTTCTCCGATTGGTGATACGACCATCTTGACAGCCATTGCTGCTCATTGTGAACTGAACGCACACGTTAGCACAATGTCCCTCTATGTATTGACAGTCGCATTCACTGGATTGATCTTTGGGGATTTGTTTGTGGGTCTCGGATTGTACAACCATTACGTAGGAATGGGTGTTTGTGTGTGTTTACTCACTGCCTTTCAGATGTTTGTGGGCAAAAAGCCCATTCATGAATTGAAAAGTTTGTTGGATTCTTCTAGGGATAGAAGGGGCTACAGTCACATTCCCACTTCTCAGACAGGAGAAGAAAATTAGCCTAGTTGGAAGTGGATTGTAACTAACATCAGACTAAAAGAATTTTAAGGGAAGATATCAGTGTTCCTTCAGTGTTGCTTTTATATCTTTTTGTGTTTAAGAAGGAAAAGAAAGAAAGAAAGGATGAAAGAAAGGATGAAGAAAAGCCTGAAAAAAAAAAAAAAAAAAAAAAAAAAAAAAAAAAACAAAAAAAAAAAAAAAAAAAAAAAAAAAGTGCAAAAGCCTATTTATTGTATAAAAGCACTGTTTCATTTTTTAGGAAAACGCATCAACGCACATTACTTCAAGTTCGAAATAAAGACATAAAGCTCAACGCAAATTTGCTCCTTTTCTTTCGCCCCTTTTTTCTGTATGTTTTATGATTTTAAAAAATGATTTTGCCGCAGACACGGCGTTTAGTGACCTTGGGCCTCCAGTTCTTTAAGAAGCGTGTCCACTTTCTTAACCAGCCAAAGAACATGAGAAACACTACGATTATGTGAGCACCTTCCCAATTTACTTTCCTGCGCTCGAATGGCGTCTGGCGATGCAAAGTTCTTCCAGTGGTAGGCAACGACCATTCTAGCATAGTCCAAAACGGTATACTTGTAGTCAGTGATGAATGTTTCAAAACTATAACCATCTTTGACAACCGATTCCTGGGCTTTCAAATGGTCATAATAGAATTTCAATAAGTCTTCTTCACGCTCCAAACACTCCATTGAAAGGGAACTGCAAATAAAATATGCAACATCCATTGTACTCAAACCCACTCCACACCACTGGAAGTCGATAGGAACAATGTCTGTAGCGGCATGCTCGTCATTACTGCCCCCTTTGGGTTTTCCCGATCCCCGACGCGACGATTTCCTCGGAAAGAAAATATTAGCTGTCTTAAAATCGCCATGAACAACTGTGCGGTGACTGGAAGACGAGTCAACAATAACGTGGTTGTCCAGGAACTCTGCACGAGAATACAAGCGCTCTCCTAGTTTAACAATGTCATCTTTTTTAAACAAGTCATATTCTCCCTTCCAATTTTCCACAAACTGCTTCCAAACTTCTACCATACCACGCAATTCACCCGTCCCACGCTTTTCGATACTCCAATATCCACCCTGAGACCACAAGTACTCATTGGCATGTTTCAGTCTATGCTCATTGCACCAGAAGTGACCATGAAAACGTGCTAGGAATTGCAAAGCGGATTGTGCTTGACTCACATTGAGTAAAGGGAACTGTTCGCAGTCGACCAAATCTTCCAAAACCATTAAAAATTTCGAATCTCTAAAATTCACTTCGTTTCTTTCACAGTGCACAAAAAATGGACGAGGGACCGTTATGCCTTGTCCTTTTAAATTTTTTGCAAAGTGTAAATAAAAACTGGCCTCTACTTCATATGAGCCAATATCGCGGATCCACTTTTCATCAGTGCGGTCTTCCAAGTCGGCAACTACAATCCTCTTTAGAAAAACCGAGCTGGGGATTTCATTTGCCCCCACGCTCTTGGATTTCTTTGCTTCACGGCTATGCTTGAGAATAAGTTGTGCGCATTGGGAGTGCTTTCCTCGAATCGCACTTTGTTCTGGTGCTGAAAAGTACCCAACTGAGCCCTTGGGGAATCCCTGTTTCTCAAATATTTGCGACAACCATTGAACAGTGATGGGTTTCGAATTCACTAGACGGGTGATATCCTCCGTAGCCGGCACAACCGCACACGCATCCACAAGTGTTTGGTGGCAGTACTCTTGTGCACTTGCAATCAGTCCGTCATTGTTCTGATGCTCTACACTCTTCTCATATGTATACTCCACCCCAAACTGATCCGTCAGTATCCCCCCCACCGCCAGGAGAATTGCATGAGGGGCACACGTGTCCCATTTTTTCGTGCCCGGGCACGGGTACAAATACATATCAGCCTCCTCGTCCAAAAGGGCCAGCACTTTTCTTCCACAGCCGCCATATTTAATCACTTTCAACGGTTCTAAGGACTCGATGGCATTCATCGCAACCGCAGAGTTCATCCCGCGCGACTGCGATGTCACAATGCGCAGCTCGTCATGTTGTTGACTTATCTTCTCCTTGTACTCCTCCGAAGTCAGCGCCGACACGGACATATACGACATTACGTTTGGATTCGAATCATTAAATATGATTTGTTTCGCACTTTTGACAACCACCCCATCATCACAGCCGTTGGACTGCACAGAGGAAGAACTTGATCCCTCCTCCTTCTTGTCCTTAAACTGCCACTGGAACGCGCCCAATCCCACACAGCCCCACACACAGCGGCCCGCAGTCGGGGTAAAGAAGGGCTGGTACATAATCCCCGCAACAGGCGCCCCCGCATACGCAATCCCCAGCAAAACAGTCACGTGGTCGTATTGGCCCTCGGTAAACTCGCGCGTTGCGTCCAGGGGATCAACCCACACAGTCACCTCCTCCATACGAAGTTGTGAGAGATTCTCTGGCAGTGGATCCAGATCCATTTCTGTCTCCCCGAGTAGGGGATTTGTATCACCTTGTTTCAAATAGGTCAGCTGCACATCCTTCACTACTTCACTCTGATCCTCCCCAAGATCCCCTTCTTCACCAATCACACACAACTGAGGCCCAAACTCTCGACGCAGTGACCCCGTAATCAACAGCTGCGCTCTCCGATCAGCAATCGTTTGTGGATCCTCCACCTTTTTCTTCTTTTCCTCTTGCCGTGAGGATTTCCTCCTCTTTCGCGCGCTCTCCTCCACCTCATCCTCCGCCTTATCCACAATGCCCAGATCCTCGCCTCCCGTTGCCACTCTCCGGATCAGCAACCCCGCCTTGTGTGTCAGGTCAATCCCTGCAGATATCAACTGGGCTAGATCAACAGTCTTCCCCTTCATCTCCTTTCGAACAAACAAAAAAATATAATAAAATCTTTCACTCCCACTAAAAAA